>APFE030166699.1:7867-50432 GCA_000404065.3 Pinus taeda | reverse complement strand
GATCCTTGCGTTGTCGTCTTAGGGTTTCTTCCTCCCCCCCCGCCCCTCTGTTCATCCTGGGTGCTTTCTTTGGGTGTGTTTGGTTTAGTCCTTTCGAGCATATAATTATATATCGTTGGCAGCGTTGTGTTCTTCCCTATTTGTTGGGTTCCTCCAGTCCCTTTTTATGATTATATTCTTTTTAAGTATTAATCTAATTTATTTTTATGTAGATTTTATCTCTGATAAAGGTCCTTTTCCAGTTTTAGTAGTTTAATTCATTAGGTTATTATTATTAGTATATTTAAATTATGATGTATTCTTGGGTCTAATCTTATTTTTATTTTATTTGTGATAGCTACCAAAACCAATGGGCATAATGACATCTTATATATATATACATATATAGTATATCTAGAAATAAATTAAATTATTTCCTCTTTTACTAGTCAAACTAACCCTTAAGATCTGCTTACCATCAATAAATAAAACATATTTATTTAGGTAATAACTTAGTAAGAATATATAATTATTTAATATAACTTAAATTATTCATTTTGAATAAGTCATTCAAACATTAATAATTTAATAGGAAAATAACCATTAATATTAGGTTATTTAAACAAATAAATTTCTTTTGATAATATTAGCTCATTTATTCATCATACCTAATTTCTCTTATCTCTAGAAATATAATATTATTATCTTAATATTATTAGATTTATTAATATATATAACGTAAATTACTCATTTATTAATTTATATAACTTAAATTATTCATTCAAAAGAAGCCATTCAAACATTAATAAGTTAATAGTTTTAAATAACCATTAATTTATTTAAGCAAATAAATTTCTTTGGATAATATTCGCTAATTCATTAATCATACCTAATTTCTCTCATCTCTAGAATTAAAATAATAATAAAATAATAATAAGATTAAATTTATTTATGGCCTTGGTCCTAGAGTCAAATATAGCTGTTATGTAGCCATTGGAGTCTTTGCTCAGTCTATTTAACTTGCTAAGCTTGATCTGTTTCTTCAACTTGTCCTGACGATGAACCACACTAGTTGGTTTGAAACGCGTCAACAATGATCTTTTTATGTGAATTACGCCGAAGCTCTTTTTACAAATATGATGGATCACAGAAGCCTCAATTCTACAACGATAGATCTGCTTCATAGAAATGTCCTAATGTGTTTTTGACTTCACGAAAAACATCATGAGACCAATAAATGAATGACATGCATGACATACACACCCAAATATGTGTGATATCAACTCACTCTCTCTTTGCGTCAAACTGAATGCTCCATTTCTTAAGAAGCAGGGCTTGAGTGCCCCAGAACTATCTATTTTGAAGGAATATGCTTGCATATGTAGTGAAGTTTGTGATCTAGATCATCCAGCCATTGACATCCTTTTACTAGCAAAGCGATCTACCATAACAGATTCCTCCATGGACTGCAATTTGTTGAGCTTAATGTCTTCCCCAATGGTTAGGCAGGTCTCCTAGATTTTCCACTTGATACATTTCCTCGATCCTTTTATCCATTTTTGTGCCAAGTGGATGCACTGTCTACTTTGTTGGGACAGACTGGCAAACCTTGGGACCCCCTCTAAACATAGCCTTCATAAACAAATTGTTAAGGAAATTATCTAGAAGAGGGACATGGTTAAGGTGAACCACACTATCAGCAGCTGAGAAAATTGACGAGTGGAAGTTGTTTAATGACGTTGTAAGGGAGGGAAAAAGGCATACAAAGGGGGTCAGATTTGGGGAGACTGAATATGAAACGTCATCGACAGTACAATCATCATGTGCTAGTGACGCAAGTACAGGGCCCGCGCTCCAAAGACGGATCGGAAGGTGAGGATCGAGTCAAGGACATCAAAGACACTGCACATAACAGAGGAATGTCAAAGTTTTTGTCAGATGTGCTAGTAAGAGAAGGGGCCAAGGGGGAAACGGGATATGAAAATATTATGTGACATGCCAATGGGTTCTTTGAATAATCTGGCTTCTCATCTTGGTCATACATGGTGAGAAGGAGAGCTTTGAGTGCTAATCCTATTCATGATGTAGGCCAATCGCCAAAGACAAACTCTCTAATGGGGAACAAGACTGCGCAGTCTTGGTTCAAGAGGGTGAAACCCTGATAATAGAAACCTTAACCCCATTCCAATCTCAAAGATACCAGAGACATACTTTGCTAATAATATTATGTGAAATATTATTTAAATAAATAAAAAAATTAAAATAAAAACATATTTTCTATTTAATAAAAGATAAAAATCAAATAAAATTTGAAACTTCATTGAATTAAGACCCACACAGATCCATTTTACATACAAATCTAACATGAGCCTAGGGGGATCCAATTTCTTCATGTGCAAACATTTTTATGAGCTGACATTATTTAAATATTTTGTATAGTTATTATTTTATTTTTTTAGATTTTTTAAAATTTTTATTTTGACAAACATAAATAAAATGTCAACTTTGATGATGGACGGACACCCTTACACATCATACTGCATTGTAGAATGAGTCTCTCTACGCAACCACAATCACTTCTCACTACTAACAAATATTAATTTAATATAAGTTATTCATTTAACATCGTGGCTCTTCCTGGACAAAGTATGTAGTTATGGCCAAGTGAAATGTCACGAAGCTTAATATAATTTATTTATTTAACATCATCGCTCTTCATAGACTAATGGCAAAAGAATGAGTTTTTGTCACAATTGTACTTCATAAATTATTTGTACAGCAGTCGCCTCTAACATCTAGAATTTCTCTAACCTTAAGAATGCTTGTACAAAAAATATCTTTTTGACTAAGGTATTAAAGCATCTTAACATATTCATAATTAATGATTAACTAATTAAAAGTTGTTTAAAAGTAATTTGCATGCACACATTGAGTTATTTAATTGTCTTTAATATTTTTATGAACTTTATGCAATCACCAAGGCCAAGTGAATGCTATGGGAAAGCACTAAAGTGGAATGATAACAACAAAGGATGCTAGCTAAAAGTTATGATGAATGACAAACTCAACCTTGGAATGAGTAGACAAAATGACAGGCTTGTAACATACAATTAAAAATGTATTGATCCACCTATCTACTTTTCTTGTCAAAATTTGTAGATACGAATGTATTAAGAGTTTTTTTTACTTTTTTTTCAAACCAATTACATTTCTTTGTTTATATGGGAGTTATGGGAACACTTTTTCTCCAGTTGTGTCTTACTTGTTTTTTAGTGTTTACACTCTAGCCTTTTAAACACTCTTTGTTTTGTTTTGTGTTTCTCCAAGTCAGCGATGGAGAGCAAAAACATATTGTACGTAGTAGTAGCACACTTCTTAGCTTGTAGTCACTTCAATGCATTCCTTCACCTCATGCGTGCTCACCACCAAATATGTGAAAGTCATCTACGTTACACTCCCTTCAAACATCCAATTCCTCTATCCGCAAATGTAGGGATGGCGTAATCCACCCATGTATTTTCACAATTTATCAATCCATCAACCGATATCTAGAACATTAATAACATCTGTTGTGATATGATGCCTAGGATATTTGATCTAATAGATAAGATGTGTGAGCCAATGGAGGGTCTCAACCCAAACCAAACCAATCAGGAATAATAAAAATACCAGGGGCTTCTACCTCCTTCTCACCTCCTCCTCATCTAGATGGGCTTGACTGCCCCATTGGCGACCGAGTTCAACATTGGTTAACCATGTTCTTGACAAACATGTACTTGTGGGTATGTGTTGAGGTTCAATTTTGGGATGAAAAATACCCTCTTCCTATTGAATTTTGTAGCTATAGCCGGTCTTCATAATTTATATGTTTTATCTTGATGTATTTATAATACTGAATGTAATGCATGTTCTTCATGCTAGTGTCAAAAGAAATATTATTTGACATGTTCTTCACGTCATTTTTAAAAGAAGAAAAAATTGAATTTTCATGATAGAATTCTTGGTTCCAAAATAATCCAAGTCAAGCTCCTCCTAGTCAAGTCAACTCCAACCTAGGAGGCACCTATTCAGCCTAGCAAAAGACTATAAATACAAGACATTCAACTTCCCTTCAAAGAAAGCAATTTAGTTTATGTATGAGGCAAGTAATTCGGCCAATCTGAGGTAGCAAAGGAGTATATTGAGGTCAGAGAAGAGGATGAATTTGAGGCTAGTGAAGAAGTTTATCTGAGGCATGGGAAGGTCTAAGGAAAGGGAAAGTTTGAGGCTAGTGAAAGTCTATCTGAGGATGACAAAAGAGAACTCTAAGGCCAACAAAGAAGAGATATGAGGCTAGTGAAGAAGCCAAGAAGAAGTATGATTTTGAGGTTAATATGAGACTAGTGAAGAAGATGATATGAGGTAGATTGAGCTTAAACAAACCATGTGCAAGAGCAAGCCTAACAAGATTGAAGTTACTGGGGCAACATTATAACTTGACTAGGAGGCAATTGGTCCATGTTTGACCCGCTACATTGTTGGTCAATTTGACTTTGTATTTGACTAATGTATCTCCATTGAACTTGATGATTTCTCTAAGGAAAATGTTGATGGGTTTTTTCCATTTGGGTTTTCCTAGGGTAAACTTTTATGTTCTTTGTGTGGTTGTCTCTTCATGATTCCACCGTCATTATTATGTTGTTGATGTCTTATGTGTAATTGATGATGATGAAATGGGTAAGAATGTGAATAAGATCTAAATCATCTGAAGTAATTACTAGTGTGGAAGACCCTATATTTAAATCAACACTTCCAAGGATCATCATCGATACCCTCCACCCATTGTTGATATGATGAGTTACATGCAAAATGCCATCTACATGCATCAGGGTTCATGTTGGTTACCTAATATTAAAATGCATGTTCATTAGAGTTTTGCAAGGTTTGACAAAAATTTATAAATTTAGCAAAGAGAATGTCAAAGGGATTAGAGATAAGTTAATAAAATAGGAAATATGAACCAATAAGAAAATTTGCTATTTTTTTTTGACTTTGACAAATATTTGAGATAATTCACCCTCCATCCAAAGATAATTAATCATATCTCATGATTTGAATTAATAAAATTAAAAACTTAAACTTTAAAAATTAATAAAAATATATAAAAATACATTTTTATATTGATAAAGGATTTTTTTTTTTTTTAAATATTAAATAAATGTGAATTAATATTAATCAATATTTAACAAGCAGTACTAGTAACATGGAGAAGAATGGTGTGGAGTTTTTCATAAGCATGATTTTTTAATTAATATTTGTTTCAAATTTGTTTAAAGAAATTTTACATATCATATTCAAAATAGTTGAAATTTAGTTGATACGTTGAAAATAGAGACCTAAATAATTGAAATTTAGTTGAGATGTTGAAAAAGAGATGAAAATTATTTTGAAAACATAAGATTATATTTAATTATAAATTTAATTTGGATGTATATTATATGTAGTGCGTAGAGGGAAGATTTTCAAAAGATGATAAATTTTTATAGGTTAAAATTACAATTTATTTATTAATTTTTTTTTAGTATTTTTTTTATTATCAATAAGATTAAATTGTTTTTGTTCGGCTAAGAACTTGTCTTTTTTGGACAAAAGGAAACATGTTAACAGTGCCAAAGGCATCTACCAGGAGCAAACGCCTGCCCCCTTATGGACCACCAACAGGTTATTCTAGGTGGCATGGTTTTCCTTGAATAACGGTGATGAGTCAGTCTGCATTCGCGGTTAGCAGCCAACGATGGTTGTCCGCGCCACTGGTTTGACAACTGAGTTATAGTAGGTTTTCCCACCGTGATTAAAAAAGATTAAATCTTCTAACTTTTAAATTTTATTACTTAGATATCAAATTATTCATAATCACTTTTCCCTTTTTATAAATTGAGAAAATTAAAATATTATCATTTTAAATTCACTATTTGAATGGTCACTTAAAGCTATGAATTTTAAATAAAATAACAAAAACATTCAAAGTATTTGACACACGCAAACCAAAAGAAGATATGGCAAGGAGAAACACATTTACATGTCACAATGTATAAGCATAACACTTTAAGACATAAGAGGAACATATGGGAATCCTCTTTTTATAAAGCTTATATGCTTTCTTTGGACTTTTTGCTCACACACATGAGTGTGTTTTTGTTTTCATAATGTGTAATCTAAATTTTGGTGATAGAATTTTTCTTCTAACAATATTTCTTTTAATTCCCAGATGGTGTGTTTGGCTCTTGGTGTTTGGTTTCTAGTAGTTTTTTGTTCTCTTTTGGCTCGGTTGTGTTGGGTGTGCTTTTCTCCACACCAATTTGTCATAAGCCCTTGCATTGACAATTTTTTGTCCTGTTGGTCAGGTGTCAAAGGTTTGGTTTAACGACACCTGCTTTGTTTTGACATGGGTATTCTCGCAGTTGACTCCCTTAGTCTCTTGTTGAGTGTAATTGGGGTGGGTATTTCCATGTGTATTGTTATTCTGGTCTCCCGTGGTTTCAAACACGAGTTTACGGGTTGTATTGTGGTCCTTTGAGCTTGGGTTTGTGCTTGGTCCAACACCTAAAAGGGTTGTAGTGTGGGTTCAATGGTGGAAGAAGGTAAGCCCTATGTAGAATTCTCATCACTTCTAGTTTGTGCTAGCGGTTTGCTCTCAAAGTATAGTCATTTTATCTGGGGTTACTATGATGACTTTATGTGATGGTGTCCTGACTTGGTAGAGGATAAAGTTTGGTATGTTTGTTTGTTTGCAGGAAGGGGAAATCCCTACAAAGATCTCGACCAATCTCCAACTTCGACATGCATCCAATGCAACATTAAAGAAGTAGAAGGGGTAGTGGAAGTTCGGCTTGGTCTAGACAGAGGTGTGCAAGAGATTATTTGCCCATGAACTAGTGGCTTCATACTTCAATATCGTCCCTCCAGACATGCGTATGGAAATTAGAGATTTGGAAATGAAGGCAGGAAAAGAGAGGAAATTGATGTCAGACTCATAAATCCTTGAAGATTTGGGTGGGTGGGTTCGACACCCAGTTCACACAAGAGGTAGGAAGAAACAATTCTTGAATTCAGTGGCCCTCCACTGGCAAATGGAGACACTATCAGGCTTAGTTCTTAGAGACAAAGAGGTGGAGAAATACAATTTGTTTGCATCAATAGAGGATGTCAAAAGAATGTTGCGAAATCTCTGCTTCATGGTCTATGGTATAGATGCCCCTCTAAGACATGCCGAGAGCCATATACCTTGTGAGTTAGAAGGTGGCAGTATAGGTGACCTGCTTGGTTCTAGTGTTCACGCTCCAGTGATAATCTCCTCATCTGATGAGGACTAAGGGTGGACATTTGCAGTGGATATATGGTGGTAGATCTCCCAAGTGGCATCTTCCATGTTTCTTCCCAGCCCAGCTTTGCCATCTTTCCACCAGGATTACAACGACATATGGTATCACAACACAAATTTTTGGCATGATAATACGTGCAGGTCTTAGCAAGCATATGTTTTTGGATGATATGAAAAGGAACTACATCTCTTGTTTTGCAAACTATGTTTTCTGGTCTAGGGTGTTTGGCTATCGTGATGGGTATGTCGCGTCGTCAAGCTTGACTATGTTATTCTAGTTGTTATTTTGTAAGCCCATCTGGGCAGTCTCTTTGTGAGAAACATATGTCTTAGGTCATGTCGAGTCTTTCCGATAGAGGTGGAGTTTCCTTAGTTGGAATTCCCTCGAACTACCCGAGTGTATCCATGTATTTTTGTTTAAATGAGTAATACGAAATGCTGATATATATATATATATATTATAATATATAATATATAATATAATTAATAAATTTATATATAGATAAACAATTCCATCAATTATTAACTTTAAACTCACACTTTATAGTACATTCTTCACATTTAATAACAAAGTTAATGTTAACATATCAGAATGTTACCCAAAGAAATAAAAAAATGTATAAAGAATCCAATAAGACCATTAACAACTCCATAAAAAGTCATTATTTTATCTAAACAATATAAAATAACATATTATACTAAAATAAATTGATATAAGGAATATTCAAATATAATAATTTTCAATTTTATTTAATACACACTTTATAAAAAATTAAAAGCAATTCTTTCTCTATGAAAGGTCCAAAATCACACCTAAAAATAATATTATAAAAATATATAATCAATTTTACCATAAATATATTTACTTCACAAAACATTCACAACCATTTTTCATATGAGAAACTTAAAATAATTTCGTTATGGACATTTGGGAACAATTTCTCTTCGCATAAAAGGACCCTCAAATCATCACTCTGTAGGAAAAAATGAAAGTTTGAAAGATTCCCTAATAAACAATTCTTGACTTCCGTTTACTTCCTTGTGTGTTTTTTTCTTCTTGAGGATCTTATGTGCTTTGCTCGTACTACACCATGAAAAAATGGACTAACGGAAATTTATTTTAAAGAATATGGAAATTTCGTCCAACTCAAACTTACTCAACCTGCTCTGTTTAGTGCAAATTTGTTGAATTAACTTTTAAACATCAGAAATGAAAATTTGGCCCAGCGTGCAAATCTGTTGAATTAACCTTGGAAAAAAAAGAATTCGGAATTTTTTTTTAAATTACAGCTTGAGAGAATGAAATTTTATACTGTGTTTCGGTTAAAATTTGATAATTAAAGATATTGTTTTCCAAATTAACCATATTATTAAGTTATAATCACCTCTTTAGAACCATTTAATATGGTTCATTTTCAAAATAAAAAAATACAATCTCAAATAACGAAAATCTAAAATCAAACATTAAAAACATATCATTTTAAACCGATCCCAATGGGCAGCTATGAAGACATTAAAGCCTATAAAAATTGATCGAACAGTTCTGCGCGCAAATCTAAAGGAGACTACAGCATGAGAGAATGATAAAGCCTGTAAAAATTTATTGAACAGTTCTGCGTGCAAATCTATTGATCAACTTTGAAAGGAAACTACAGCATGAGAGAATGAAAATTTTGACCAATCCCAATTGGTGGCTGTGAAGACATTAAAGACAGTTCAGTCATATGGCACACTTTTTTAATGGTGAGATTTGGAGAACTATGTTTTTATACATTTTGAGAATGATGATATGATGTTCACTATTTTGTATATTTTTTTCCCTGAATAAAAATATAAAGACTGTAAAATTTGATCGAACAGTTCTTCAATCCTCTCCTCTCCAATATGACTATTTTAATTCCATCCATGAGACACTGTTTACTTAAATTGTGAAGGGTGTCTTTTATTCTCTAAGTTTTCAAATCAAGATTTTATTAATATAATTTTTTATATAAAAAAATATAAAATTGTTTAATAATAATTTAATTTTAAGATTAGTATTTGGGTGTATATCTCACGTAGTCGGGACGGACAGCTTTCCGCTTCTTGACCCTTGTTCGAACCCTCCATGCATGCTTCCGCTGCTCCACAGCTATATGTTGATCAATCTTGCCTGCCCGCAACAGAATTGTCTCGTGCTAAATTGCTGTCAAATGTTACGGATTCACATGTACAAATAAATGTATATAATGTAATATGTTACTTCTTCAGCGAGAATACCCTTCCCCACTGAAAAAAAGTAAATATCAAAACAGTTCTTCAATCCTCTCCAATATGATTATTTTAATTCCATCCATGAGACACTTTACTTGAATTGTCAACGGTGTCCTTTTTCTAAGTTTTCAATTCAAAGATTTTATTATATAATTTTTTAAGATTAAAAAAAAAAAAAAAAAAAATGTTTAATAATAATTTAATTTAAAATTAAAAGTAATAATCAAATTATAGATAATGAAATTTTGAATTTATAAAATATATTCAACACAAAAAAATATTTATAAATAATAATTCAATTTTAAAATTATAATCAAGTGAAATACCGAATTGTGATGTATAAAATTATTTCTATGTAACAATTTAGTTATTAAAATTTACAAAAACATAACATACTCTGCCCTTTCTAGACTAACACTATTACTATTGCCATTCCCAGGTGTTATTGCCATACTTATAGATAAAATGGTTAACCTAAACACAAGGCAATGCATGGATGTCTTTAAAAAAAAAAAAACATTATTGACAATGTAACAAGCTGCAAACTGCCCTAATTTGGACCTTAGCTTTACCGAAATTTCTGTTGCCCTGATAACTTCATTTAAACATTTCCCTAAAACATTATTGGATTAACAATACATCCAGCTGCAAAGTCCTACATGCTGCCCTAATTTGGACCTTAGCTTTACCAAAATTTCAATTGACCGATGGCTTCAGTTAAACATTTCCCTAAACATTCGAAACCTCTGTCTGGATGTTGAAAAAAGCTGACCGTAAGGTTAAAGTTAGGGTAAATCGAACCTCGTACTTAGAATGCTACAAAAACCTTCAAATCATCCTAGGTTTTGAGGGGAAAAGAAACTAAAACAGAGAGATTATACGTTTGCATTTAGTTACCTCGAGTTGGTACGAGAGGATGTTAAATCCTCGGTATCTCAAGCAATTTTGGAACGCAGCGTAAGCCTCGCGATTGGGATCATTGACAGAAGCTTGGCTCATCCTGTACTTGTCCGCATTGGCGCCGCCCACCGCCTGCTGCCCGCCGGCCATGTCTGACATACAAGACCCCATCGCTTCAATTCAGTCTTCAATCACCGCCAAATCCAACGACCAAACCACACATTTCGATCGATTTGTCCTAATACTGTGATCTTTACTTTCTGCGTGCCATGCACGCTTTCTCAGCTCTCCTTCCTAAATAGACAGGTAGATGCTCTTTGAAATGGCGAGAGCCAAGCATATGTGGACGGTGGACCGTGGGAGCTTTAGCTCATTTCAAGATGCTTGAGACTGTACGACTCTATGAATGCGCCCCGTCACATCCAACTGTGTGCGTTCAGCATCTCGGGATGCCAAAATTTTGGGATACGCGTAGACTCCAGAAATGATTAGGGCTACTAAGAAATTCTTTCCTGACTAAGTAGCAGAGGCAACAAAATCACCTGACCAACGCTTCAACGTAGTGGTTTTCTGTTTGGAATCTGTGATTTATATAGAGTGAGAGATAGTGGAAATAGTCATTATGCAAATTCAAGTTGATTTCATTATTGTTTTGGTAAATTTAGGTCCTCTCATGTCTCATCACTATTGTGCGAGATATTTGTATTTTTTGATTTATGTATTATACATATTTAATCTATTTAACTTTAAAATTGATGTCACATATCCCAATACAAATAAAACTTGTTTCATTAAATTTAAAAAAAATCAATTTAAGGATCCTTTAGTGATCCCAAGGAAGTCTATGGGTTGAGGGATGAGGTGTTTTCATTAAATTTAAAAAAAATCAATTTAAGGATCCTTTAGTGATCCCAAGGAAGTCTATGGGTTGAGGGATGAGGTGTTTTCTTAACTGCAAAAAGATCAAATGATTAGTATGTCATAATAACTCAAAGTATATATCGTATACACCAAATGTGAGCACAAAATACTACCTCATATAGATAAGAAAGATGAGTTATACAGTGACTCCTTAAATTATAAGAGAACTTACTCCAAATACCCTATTACATTCATATATCCAAATGACATGTTCTCCCAATAATGATTACACTATCTCTATATTTACACATTGCATATGTAGCCCCTTTATTATGTCGACCACTAATGCACGTACATTTACCTAATTGCATATACATTTAACCTCATAAATGCCCCATTTAGGGTTTATCATAGTACCCTCCTTCATAAAGCTTTGTCCTAAAAGCTTTACAATTAAGGGCCTCACATGTGATGAAGCCAAGTAAGAGAAATTACTTGTATTCTTGCTTTTTTATTGTCATTCATAATTATTGATCCATCTAAATTCAAGTCTTCATCCTTGGTAGTTGGTTGTTACATAAATTTCTTTCCTTTAATTCCACGTGATGTTGTTGTGACTTCTCTAATTTGTTATGATTGTTAGTCGATAATATCATGTCGAAGAATGGTTTTGTAATTCCCTATTCCATAAATATTGTTAAATATCCATCTTCTTCCTTGATAAATGTTGATGCCAATCTTCTTGTCTTTTTTGAAAACTTTTTTGGTAATGAGGGTGTCAATATGGTTTCACATGTGATGGTTTTCCTCCCTTTGCCACACCCATGTCATCCATCTTCTTTTCAAACACAATGACATCCTCTATGATTTGTGCTTGGTGGTCAATACTACCTACTTTTGAGATAATTCCATCATATTTGACTTTGACATTTTCAAGTTGGAGCTCAACTTGCTCAATTATTTTCTAAGGACCTTCTTGAGTCATGTCTTCCTTCTCATTTTGAACTAGAATGGTGATGTTTTCTATTACTTTATTTCTTCTTTCTTCAATTCTTGCTTGCATTTGCTCTTTGATATCATTAACATCTAGGGCCTCTTCAATAGTTTACTCATCTCTTCACTAATGATAATTGATTCTACCTCTTGTAGACATTTTTTTACATTCTTAACATCATTAAAAAGTTCTTCATCAGGCTTACTTGACCTTTTTATTTCTTCATCTTTCATTTTCAATTCTTCTCATGGATTGTCCTATTCTTACTTCCCTTTGCTACTGTTTCCATGTTTTAATTTTTGAAACTCCTTGATAAGTGCTTCATTAAGGTCGTGTTTCTTAGATAATGTGTTACCCTTACTCTTCGCGAATCCAAGTGATTTCTCGTCAACTGAGCCTTGTTATTCTGACCAAGACAGTATTGACTCCCACAATGATTGAGACCTCTAAGTGGTGGTCATGTGTCATTGCCTCTCTCTAGGAAACTAATGCTTGAGTTAATATAGTATGTCAGGTTCGTTCCTTTTGCATCTGCTACGAGATATACCTTATAATCCCCCTAATGCATCAACTAATGCTCATGTCCCAACCTGGTGATCTCCCCGTGCATTCCTTCATGCAGAGATTAGAAGATGACAAGCACAACCATTCTAATGTTCTTCCGTCATTGACGTCATAGATCATTGCTTAGGGTTCTTCGTTTCTTAGTACGCCACCATGGTCAGAGAGAGAGGAAGAGAAAGATGGGGGCGCAAGGATCATGGATGTTCACCACACATTCCCTAGATTAATAATCATATGGAGTTATTCGAAGCATACATTCATGTCCATATTCGTCATAGGGTGGGTTCCTAGGAGGTCAAGGAATGAAGAAGATCAGATGATGAACACTAGGTGGTCTGATCACTACTAGCATGCCACCTCTACACTATGGAGTTAGCAAGAGAGGGTGTTGAAATAAGGATGGTTGAAACAAATATTTATCTTAGCAGAACTTGAATCTTGCTTCACAATCTATCTAGTTTCATTGGTATTGACTCATGCTTGCTCCTACATCCTTAGCAACCTCTAGTTCCTCGAAAAGTTATGAGGACATAAATTCTTCCCACCATCCTCATTCCCCTCATCTCCCTGATCTCCTGACAAGTGAAGTGCAAAGTAGTGGTACTATTTCCCAAGGTTCTCCAAGCCAAAATCTTGCAACAATGGCAAGCAATTCAATGAATTCCCCCCACCAAAGCCACCCAGACTACCATAGAAGAGCCCTCTCAATAAGACACAAGCTCTTATGTGTTGGGTGTGGAGCCTGATTATCTTCTGTATTCAAAGGTATTGCCACATTGGACCCCAGTTCAAAATGGGGCGGCAATGCCACCCGTAAAATATTCGCTACAGGGGGGGTCCAGGGGGGGCAGCTGCACCTTTAGGGAGCCCCCCCTGGCGGGGAGTTTCGGGGGCAGCACCCCCGAAGCTAAGAATAGATGTAAAATTGCCTTGTAAAAGTATAGTAATTTCTAATCAATCTGGGCCATTCATTAAGCAAAGGTCTGATGGTAGAAGTTATGTTTAATTTAGGGTTTTTTGCCCTAGAAGGCAACCCCTCACTATATATGAGGGAATTGTATTGCGTCTATGTAGATCTGTATTCTGAGTGAGAAAGAGAGAGGAGATTGAGAGTGAAGAGGGTGTTACAACGGATCTGTTGTAGGTTGTATCTCTTCATTTTGTTGGATAATATAAAAGGAAGGACTGGTTGTTTCTCCGTGGACGTAGCCCAAACTGGGTGAACCACGTATATCTGTGTCTCTCTTGTTTTACGCGTTTTTTTTTCTGTGTTTATATTTCTGCAGTATTTCAAGTGTTCCATTGCTCCATAATATATAATTTTCTAACATTATGGATGCAACATAGTTGAGGAAAAAGCAGATGAAGAATCCTTGAGCAATGTGAAATCCCTAATCCATTTATTTGAGAAGAGTTCTTCAAAATTTCCCCATGTGTCATATAGTCTAATGCCTTCAAGGCTTTTCCACCACTTAAAAGTTCCGCCGAAAAAATGAAAAAATTCCTCAAAAGGACTCATGCCAAATTCCTATACCACCCTTAACCATTCTACCAAGTCAATTTCATCTTTACCTTCATCTCCTTTAAATGTAAGTTTTGACATCGATTCTTAAGTTGAATCTTCTTCTCAAAAAGAAGAACTTGAAGTACATGGTATCATTCTTAAAAGGAAAGTAAAAAAATAGGTTGAAGAATCATCAAGTCAATTGTAGAAGCTTGATGATCATGAGATTATTGATGAAGCACAGAAAATAAAAATAAAAAAGGAGGACCAAACATAAATTCATCAAAAGCAACCTGCCCAAGAAATTTTACAAATCCCAATCCCCTTGTATAACTAACTAAGGTAATTTCTCCAGGAGGGGTCATGACTTCTTTAGCATCAAATATTCTAGATTTTTCCTCTCTTTTAAATTTTGTGGGTGAGGTAGAACTAATGAAAGAGACAATAATGTCTCTTGGGGATTATTTTTATAGTTCTCCATATAACTATGTTGTCAAAAGATTAAGAAAAATAAAATTTGATTCATCAATGATTGAGACTTCATCAACAATGATTTGGCAACCAATAGGTGACCTGAAAGGAAGAGCCATAGAAGTAACATCACCCTTTGGGGATTTTTCTTCAACTAATCAAGGTACAATGCGAGAGTCACCTAATGAATTGGATAAGAGTCAAAGCATGATCAAAAAATTACATATTAAACTAGAAAACAACAATATTTCCTATGAGAAAGAATGGTAATCCCATGCCACTATATTAAGAGAAGGTTTTTCCATGGCCATGGCATATGTTGAGGAGAAGCATTAGAATGGGAAGTATGAGGTAGAGGATTAGTACAAGAAAATGATTTTTAAATTGGAAAACAAACATGCTCAATAGATAGAAAACCTAAGACATGCACAAGCTTGAGAAATTGATATTTTGAAGTAAGAGTTTCAGATAAATGCTTAAATAGTTTCTACATGGATTCAGAAGCTTGCACTACCTCTCTAGAGGAATTGTAACAACCCTGGTGAAAATTCCATGTAAAAATATATAAGACCGTGGTTGATGGGACACGTATTCCAAGATGAATGTTAGGCAAGACATCTTGGTGTGGGTGTTCATTTGGTTGTTTATGGCTAAGGAAATTAGCAAAGGCAATGACTAAGGCTTTGGAAAGGCAAAATGGGATTTTTGGCACATTTATTTACGAAAATAAAGGAAATTAGGAGAAAAGGAAGGTGAAAGGTCACAGGTTGCATGTGAGGAGGAGATTAAAGGAAAATAATGGAAAATGAAGAAAATAGAGGCCTCATTGATAAAAAGGCTTCTAAGGATTAGTGGGCAAGCTTGATTAGTTCATTTTTGGAGCTCTTTTCTATTCTCTCTCTCTCTCACTCTTTGGCACAAAGTTTTCTTGGAGCACTTTGAAATTGGAGCAAGATAGGAAAAGAAGGCAAAAGGAAGCAAAGATCAAGCATGGAAAGGCATGATCAAGCAGCTACAACAAGCTTCATTGCAGGTATCGACTCGCATGTGTATTTCCTTGCTAGATTTGGCATGCATGGTATTGCATGTGGTTCTTTTCTATCATGGCATGGGTTTCACCAAATGTGACAGTGTTCTTGAGCCTAGCCTTGCCATTTCTTGATAGCTTTGATGAGATGGGTTTCTCATATTCGGTTAATGTGGGATGGCCCGTTGGATTCAAAGCTAAGTGGGGTGGATCTCTGAACTGACAAACACATGGCCTAGTGGTCCCTGAACCAGACTGTGGATCACAGTAAAGCCACTAGTTTAGTAACCCCTGAACCAGGCTGTGGGTTGCGGTAAAGCTAGATTGTGTGCCTCGATGGGCCTAGGAATCCTTACTAGTGAATGGCGGGATATACAGTAAAGCCAAGAGGTGGATTTCTCTCCTTGGGCCTAGTAGTCCCGAGATGGGATGTATTATAAAGCCTGGATAATGTGTCTCAATGTAGGGCGTAGTGATCCCTGGATCAGACTGTGGATTACAGTAAAACCTGAGAGACTAGGAGGCACTCAAATTCCTCACGGTGTAGGCAGAGAACTCCGGTGGCATCCATGCTTGTTGTTGTTTTTTTGTGTGTTCTATGAGTCCCACATTCATGCTTGGAATATGGAACAGGGGTGATTGGCTGAAAAGAGCCTTGGCTCAACCAATCTATGGTCGGGTGGAACATGGTAGTCCCATCTCCTATTGGTTTATTGCATTCATTAATGTGAAATTCATTCCCTTCATTTTCATGTGTAAATGTACTGATGTATATGCGGATTTTATGGCTTATATGTTTATGATATTTCTGTCCCTATTGTGCTGGTTATATGTATGTTTTATGACAGTAACTATGTATGGCTCTCAACATGTTTTTACTTATAAATGAATGGATAATGTATCTATGGCCTAATAGATGATAATGCAACAAATGACATGAGGGAACAATGGTTCATAATGATTCTCAGATAAGTATGAGATCACTACACTTAACTATGTTGTTTACACCTGTAGGTTACATGTTGTTGATATGTTTGACGAAATGCCTGTCATGGCTAGTAGGGGCCTAGTTAAGTTCTTGTTCAACTTATTTCTTTGACATCATCGTTTTCCTATTCTTTTACTGATCTTAAGCTATCACTCTATTCTGGGCAGTGACCTGGGCTATGGGCCTGAAAAAGTGGCTTAAATCCCAGGGTCGCTAGCACAGAACTAGAAAATGGGGTCCCTAGATGTTGGCACATAAGCCTATGAGAGTGACTTTGGGTTTCTGGATGGTGTCATGCCTATAACATGAGAGAAACTGAGGCATAAGATGGTCAAAAATTTAGTAGGACCCAAGGGAAAGTTGTCTGAAGTGTTGGATTGGTTTATGTAGATCCTAAAGCTAATGTTGGATGATTGTGTGTGATGTTTCCATTGATTCCACTTCCTTAAGGTCACATAGGAGGTCGAATCCAATCATTGTAGCTTCTCGTCGCATGTTTACCCCAATTGGCTAGTTACTTGGGTAGATGTGGGAGGAGGGTGTTACATGAATAGATAAATTAATTAAAGAAAGAACATGTAGAATTCAAGGTTTTCAAAGATCAAGATGTTATTGTAAATAATTAATTCAAGAAAGTGGAGTTAAAATTCTTCAGTTAAAATAATATTCATCATGATTTGATTAATTTTATAGATCAAGTTGACGTTGAAATGGAGGATGACATCATACTACTTGATCAATTTGATTAAAAATTATGTGGGAGAATAAGGAAAAATCTAAAGCTTTGGGGAAATTCTCTAAGGAAGAAAATAATTTGATGGAGATTTCTCTGCATCAAAGGAAATCAAATTACCTTGTCATTAAGGAATCTTTTGACTGGGGTGATTTCTTCTACGAAAACACATTGGATATAATTGAAGAGTTCAATATCCCTAATCCAAGGGGAATAAGAGAATATTACCTTTGACCATTTGCATCGAGATGAATTGAGATAATAGAGAGTCTAGTAATGATAAAATTTATAAAATTGATAACTAGAATAGCAATGCCATTCATAATTTCTTCCAATTTCCCTATGAATGTATGAATTTGTAGATTTCTAAGTTCTCCTCCAAGTGCAAGCGCAAGAAAAGGTACATTGAAGAACATATCAATCAATGCAAGATCAATCTAAAGAATGTCATCCTTGATTATTTACCTTGGTTATTTGATAGATATAGCCAATGTACCCAGTACATCAAATATAAAGAAAAGGAAGGAGATTATCTACTTTAAGATCAACGAGATATTTTTGTTCCTTTTTATATGCAACAAAATCCTCTTTTAAGATACAAGGATATTTCTATCTTTAGGAAGTGAATATTATCTCATTGTATTTTTATTCTTTATACAACTCTCTTCATTCGAGAAGGGGTTGGAAATCATTTTAACAACAATCAAACTGGTAGTTTTAATTAGAGTTGGATTTGAATATTTGAAGACCCAGGAATTGATTTTTGGTTGATATCTATTTGAATGGAGCATTGTATGCTTTTAAAACTTCTTTATATGCATTTTTGGTTTTCCATTTCCATAGTCTTTCATTTTTAAAATCATTTCCTGAAAGAGAATATGGGAACATGTTTTATTTCTTTTCCTTTAAAACAAAAAACTGTAATGATTTATTGAGTTATTTGGAGAATTTAGATTAATTATGAACCTTTATGTATATCAATTTTTCATTTATGATATTCAAATGATAGCTTTGAGACTTTCCTCTCATTCCTAGGATACCTTCAATTTTCCTATAAAAGTAGATTACACACACACACACACATATTGGAGAGCTCTCTTAGCAGAAGCCCAAATCTCTCAGGTGGCCATCTGAGCCCACATATTAGATAGGAAAGATTACTACCCCAAACAAGTACAAAACCCTTAAAGGACTATTGTTGGGTGATCTTTCCCTTACCCTTGTTAATTGGATTACACGAGCTCATTTAAAACCACAATAGTTTGTATAAATTAGATAATATTTTCTTGTAAATAATTTGTTGTGTCATATATTTTCCCTAGCTTAGATTAGTTTTAATCATTTCTTTAGGTTAGATTAGTGCATGCAACCGAGCCTATATTCTGGTGAGTATCGCCACACCAAACGAATAGGGGTCTATTTGGTACCCTGATAAGGTGATATCTCCCCTGTTGCAAGAGGAATTTTTCCGCCTATCAACAGTCATTCAATACAAATCTCTTCGTAGAAAACATGTTCTAGCTCATCTAGTGAACATAAAACTTATAAAAATGCAAAGTTTTTAATAGATAGATATCTTTCTTGCTTTTTTCCATCAAAACTCTTTGAAAGATCATCAAAAAAATTTGAGTATTGGTCAAAATACTTGGGTTAGTAATTAAATGTTAGGACATATCTTCACCTACCCCCATAATGAGCTTATGGATGTGATGGGAGATAGTAGTAGTAACTCATGAAATGTTTCCATTATGAAATGATGTGAATTTAAAGGCCAATCACATTTTATTTTAAGATCTTACACACTTGTGCAAAGGATTAAGTATATTATGGTGGTTCAAATGAAAATTCAATGTGCTCCATTTGGTTGAGAGAAGCACCAACTTTGGATCATCCCAGTAGTTTGGTTCCTTCTTGTTTCTATTACAATTTCTTGTTTGTATTCAACAACATTGGGCCTTAGAGGGAAACCCCCTCCCCCAACTTTGACTCTACACTCACATTCTTGTTATCTTATTTTGACTTCAATAATGTGCTAGTTGTGTTTTGTTCTTGCTTTGGCCTCTTTTTCAGTAGGGAGGAGGATGGCACAATGTCAATGCAATAAAAGTTATTGCATTCCTTGTGAAAAGGGAATTCAAGATAGGCTTCATGTGATCTATGAAGGATATAAGAGAAGCCCAATGTGGAATTTTCAATGGCATGATCAAATGGGAGTGATGGGTGAAAAATCAAACAAAAACTCAACAAAACAATGCGATAAGAGATAATTGTGCTATTGATATAACCAAATATGTAGATGATTTGAGGAATACTTAAAAGGAAATGGATTTGTTTATGAGCATTCAACAAAGTAAAAATATTGAGATATTTGTTCAAAGTGATGTGGTCAAGCAACTCATAGAATGCATAATCACTCATCTTTGCATTGTGAATATCGTGGAGAACAATAGAATCCTCTTGGCACTCTAAGGACCCTCTTCCTACCCTCGGAAAAACAAAGATGAGACAATGTTTTTCTAGTTGTTGATGGCAAGAAGTAGAAGTCCAAAGGCCCTAATTAAGAACGTGGCCAAAATGCATCGATTGTGAGATGCCCAACAGAGGCCAAGTGTCTACAATTTTTTTTCTTTTATATATGTTTTAATTTGTTTTTCCAAATTGTATATTTGCTATAACAATATGTAAAACAATATACCTAAAAAATATATATATGGTTCTTTTGGATGGTTATCTATTTTGAAGAAAGCTTGATACATTTTTGCATTTTAAATTTATGCCTTAATGTAATATTTGTATCTTGTTTTAGCTATGTAGCTTTACGATAGATTTTTAATATAAACCTTATGTACCACTGCGAAAGAAAAAATATAGTAAACATAATCATTAATTATATGCAAACTGGTATATATGTAGATGAGAGAGGTGACATGTTGTGAATATGAAATTGAACGATTGAACAGGAAATGTTGATAGAAAACAACACATTTTTTAGTTTTTTGAGATTGTTCTCCATAAGGTGTTGTTGCTATATGAAGAAGGGTAACCTATTATTCTATAAAAAAACCTCCTTTATCATGAGATCTATGAACCATTTCCCATGACCTTGATTTGGGAGAATTAAGATGGAATTTAAATAGTGATGATGGAGTTTTAAGTGCATGTGAAACAAAAATATTTGTGATAATACCAATGTATGCATTTTATATTGCACTCTTTCCATATTAATACTTTAGTTTTACTCCATAAGTGCAAGATATTACTAAGAGATTTTGTTCCACGTGAATAATTTTACTATTACTTTATGTTTGTAACCATAGTGATGTAGCATATTCATATACTAAACTCTTGTTTCACATTAATATTTTTAATTCATACTTATAAGGTAATTTTACGAAATTTTCTAAGTTTTAGATGATGTTGAGGTTAGACTCTTCATCGTGATTAATGAATAAGCGAACATGTGATGTTAATTAATTATGATTATTTATCTCAATTAATTGTGAGAAATAAATAACAAAGTATGTTAATTTTGTTATTTATATTATTATTACCACTCCTGAGAAATCCAATAGGTAAATGAAAAATGTGAATTTTGCTATTTATATTTTCATAATGAAAAGGCTAATTTTACTATTTATATTATCATTATATCAATTAATTAGGTTATAAAATAAAATTATTTTAATGATAAACAAATGAATAATTTAGAACCTGAAATTCGAGTTAACACTCATTTTTTGGACATCAAGTTGCATTATTTATTGTTGATACTCTATAACAATAAAGCTTCGCTACATTCTAGAAATACATTAAATATTTGAATTTATGTTTTTAAAATATTTTAAACATATCACATTCCTTTCATGGCTATCAAGGTCCTATTGACACTAAAACTTTAATGATTTATGGATAAATTCATAAATACAACCATTACTTTGCAATGGAACAGTCCCCTAATCCTTTTCCATTAGTGTTATGCTTACCTCTTCCATGGAATTTGGAGCTTATAACATTTAATAATATCAGGTTAAGGCAACTCTTCATTCAATCGGATAGCTTGGAATGATAAATTTAAATACATCATTTCAATTTTTAAGGTGGTACATGACCTCTTAACAAGAACACGTGATCTCTTAACACTAATACAACTTATGAAGATACTTTTATTTGAAAATTATATCACGTGAGGCCATCAATTATATGTACTTAAAGGGTATTTTATCTTAAGACATAATGAATTACATTTTTCAAGTTTTTCCTTTCTCTTTTCTAGCGGAAAAAGTTAACTTTATTTAAAAATTTAAAAATAAAAATGAAAAATATTATAATGATATAGGTTAAGGGAATTTATGTAATTATTGATTTATTTTCTTTAAGTTTATTGATTTAGGTGGTTTCAGAGATACACATTGTACAAAGAGGGCTTATGGAAGCTCAAAAATCAAGTGATCAAAATACTTTCGAACAAGGACCAGAGCATAGATCTCGTCGTCTTGATCGCAGCGGTGCGAACGGTTCGTCAATCCGAGTCCGGATGAGGAAGACAGAGGCAATCAAAGTTTTGGTTGACTTTTGCTCATTAGGCAGGCTTAATGAAGACACAATTTAGAATTTTTTCGACAGATGAAATTCGGCCAACTCCGGGCGAAAGTGTCGCCTTGTTAAAAAGACTCATTCGCTCAAAGTTCGAGAATTTTCAAAAAGCATTCTTATATATATATATATAAAATCAAGCTCAAAGTTCGAGAATAAAAAAAAAAAGGGTGGTGGGCCACCACCCCCACCACCCCATCGCACCATACAAACACATATCATATTTAAGTGAGGCTAGCGGGGATTGAACCTGCTCGGCCCATGTGGGCTGGCCCCCATCGAGCAGCCCCATATATGGTGTGTACACCATGTACCACCCGTGTCAAACCAAAACAATGCACCTCCAAATGATTAATGCATCAAATTTAACACGCCTTTTCCAAATAAAAGATAACGGTTGTAACAGCGCACCATTATGCGCCATTACGGGGATTCAAACCCATATATGATGTGTACACCATGTACCACCCGTGTCAAACCAAAACAATGCACCTCCAAATGATTAATGCATCAAATTTAACATGCCTTTTCCAAATAAAAGATCACTGTTTAACAACGCGCCATTATGCGCCATTACGGGGATTCAAACCCAGATCTCCACTAACCTAGCAATCTCCGCCACCATTCCACCATGCGGCAATGTTTGGAATACTTCACCTGAAATTTTTATATAAACCCATCGTTTGTTCAGTGCGTCGGGCATGGAGGAGCAGAGGAGCACGTCATGGATTTTGAGACAGGGGAGCAGAACGTTGACGCACATTTCGAGGTAGAATATTCTTTGATGCTCGAAGATTCTCTAGGGAGGTAAAAATTCTTTTTATCATAATGTAACCAAGTTTACAGTCAATTTTCTTAGATTTTTGCAGGGAACACCATGGCGAGGTCATATTCGCCTTTTGAGCAATAGATTGCAGGGTCCCAGTGGAGGAGAATCTTCAAGAATCTTTAAGGGAATCTTTCAGATTCCTTGGATGCTGAAATTTGCCAGAGTTAGAATGCAACCAACTTCATACTCATTTTTCTCAGAAGTCCACAAGGAACCTGATGGCGCAGTGAGAATTTTGATATGAGCAACATATCTTCAGATGATCGAGAAGAGGGAATTTTTGAGGAATATAGGGGGAATCTAAAAGATTCCTTAAGCCCCAGATTTCCACTTTCTCAGAATTCAGAATTTTGACAGTCGATTTTGCACTATTCGACGCCAAAAATATGATGGTGCATTCAGATTTTCCATTTTCTCATTTCATTTCTCGACAAATTTTCTAAGTGGAGTGCAGGTGTCAGCGTTCATGTGCGAGTAGTCGTTTCCATGCGACTCAATGCCGTGAGATCGATGGTTCGAATAGTTTCAACAACTTGACATCCTCTTCTTCAGATGGCCCCTGGATGTGAGGCAAATGCAATATGTTCATGTACTTATTTTGCTATGCATTGTGCTGTATAGATCCCTGTTTGATGTTAGATGTGGGATCTTGTTGTCGTACTTGTTTCATGATTCCTGCTTGATGTGATGCAGAATCATTTGTGAGATGTACTTGTTGTCATGATTCGTCATGTTTTGTTTGAGATCCCTTTATTGTATGTTGATGGGATACTCATGTGTTGCTATGTATGTTTGTATTGAGATCCCTTTTATGCCATATTGGCGGGATGTTCATGATCATCATGCATGAGTTTATGTGATACTGATAGGAGTCCTTTTGACTGAGAGTTCTTGTAGCAGAACATCTTTTGGTGCCACTCCTGCGTGAGGGAATTTTCCTTGTATGATAGCGACATCACCTCTTATGTACATCATCACTATTGACAACACTTAATGCAACGACCCACACCATCTTGACACCAAGGCCCGAAGACGTAGTCCCTCCTGGATGAACTCCGTTATCAACGACTTATGTTTTCATGTGCTGATGGTTGTCATGTTCCTCTTCTTTACAACATGCAGATGAATTCCTTTATGTTCTTTTAAAAATGCAATTTAACACATCACAAAAGTAAAAGGTCTTGGAAGGGTCCTTTGTCACACCCGGACCTGGATCATTTATGGAGTTTTATATTTTAAAAATAATTAAAAAAATACTAATTGAGATTAGTTCTAAAGATCGTAGTTGATATTAGTTACAAGTTTAACTAGTAATTATCATATATAACCATCTTATTTAATTATATATTTAAATTGTGTCATAATCTTTATAGCAAAAAAGTTCTTTCGTAGACTGATAAAAAATTATAAACATGTATGTATGGTTAATATTAGTTAAAATATCATCCATAGAGTGTAGATCAGATGGTGATAAGGTGTTATGTTAAGACACTCCATGGTGTAAAGGTCATTTGTTTGAAACTCCGTGGGCAAAAATCCAGCCATGCTAAGGGTTGGTGTGGCCCAAGTATGGCGTGACCCCCTTATGATTTTGACAACTTAGATTCCCTTGGGTCATGACTACTCAAGCCACAAGTTAGTCGTGCTAGTCATCTCAGGACTCACATAAACTAGAAAACAAAAAAATAGACATTGGTTAAAAGCCCAACTAGTAGCTATCTTATACAACCATCTTATTTTAATCATGCCATTCAAACAACGTCATAATCTTTACAACAAAAATAGTTCTTTCGAAGATTGATAAAAAATTATAAACATGCATGCGTGAATTCATTAAATCTGGTCACATAAGAGAGAGTTTGTGTGATGCTCTCTACATCATTTTAAAGGAGACACTAATCATATTTGAAGCCAAGAGGTGTGAAAATATTCTAACAAGTCCATCTAGGTTTTTTCAAAGATTCTCCACATGTCTCTATCCATTGCCACTCCCGCTTTTGAGATATGATTAGCCTCTTGGTTCTTATCTCTGTACACATGATTGAAAGAGATGCGAGATAAAGTGTTTGTGGTTCTTTTGATGTTCTGGGAAGGAGGCATCAAAGAGTAATTCTGAAGAGAGAATTCATCATTCATCAAATTGATTTCCAATAGTGAGCCACCATATATGTGTAAATGAGTGTTTCTTTTTTCTTTAGCTAGGTGTAGATTGAACTTTAAATCCATTAGCTCATTAAAATTGTTTGTTGCTTGTCCAATGTTAGCTAACAAGGAGATGGTTCGATCCTTTGAGAGGTAACCTATTCCATTATCCCCTCCTTGAGACAGATTCCCTTGGGAAACCCCATTGAAAAATGCTCAATGTATGTCCTTTTGGATAGTAGTTTTATGATGGGAATTTGAAGACTTGGTAGGAGGGGTTTTTTTGGTAGGCTGAAAAACTGTCTAGAGTTTGGAGAGATGAATATGTGGGAAAGGTATTAAAGTCCTCAAACAAGGAATGATTTTGTGCAATACAGATTCCCCATGCAACTATAAAAGGGAGAGATTTGTAGCTTTTGGTATGATGATTTTCAATCCAAATTTTAATGGTTACTTTTATAGTGGTCTTTCCCAATTGCATGATGGCCCTATGGACCTCTAGATTTGAATCTAGATTTCCTAAGAGATAGAACATTCAAGGATGAAGTGATTGTTTTTTCCTACAAAAATAAACTCGTACTTTCATTCGCATTGAAAAGAAAATACATTTTGTATATACACACATGGTGTGTGCATTCATCAAGGATTTGCCCAGATCCTTGTGTGGCAAAACATAAGCATAAAATATATTTTCAATTATATTCTTACATTCTAAAACTAAAAACGAAAAAAAGGAAAAATAATATAAATATAATGGGGAAAGTCAAGTAATGTAGACTTTACTTATCTTCCTCTTCTTTCCTTTCTTTTTCTAGACTTTGATGCCATTCCATGGAATTGGGGCCCACTGGAACCAAAGCTAATACACCCATTGTTGTCTCTGGAGGGTTTTCTTTATCCAAGTCTAAGATTTTTGATACATGGGCACACGTTGTACCCTTTGATTCATCCTTCATATGGGTCACTGTTAGATGATTTTCTATTTCCTAGATTGCTATTGTATTGGTCCTACACTAATTGGGGGAACCAGTGGCATGTTTTCCTTGAGAGCCCCCTTCTTCTTTGGCTAAATTCTCCATAGTTTCTTCATTTTTTTCTTCAAATATATGTGGCTATATAAACTTCCATCCTCTTGGCTCATGTGTCTTTTTCTCTTTTGTGTTTCTTTTTATTATCTATGGACATGTGTTCTGCAAATGTCCTGTTTGGAAACAATTTCTACATCTGAATGTCATGTTTTCATAGTCTAAGACTTGGGACCACTGAATATTGTTTTGCTTTAAATTAATGTGATTTGGTAAACCTTTGCTAAGGCCAATATCCGCACATATTCTAGCAAAGGTGAAAATATGTTTATGTTCTTTTAGAGTCCCTTTTGTAAAATTTTCCCAGGGTGTTTCCAATATCCTCTAGGACCTTATGGTGCCAAAAGGGAAGAGGAAGATTTGGGATCCTCACCCAAACATACATTTTTTAGACCGCCATGTTTATTGGATCGAAATTTGGAAACCATGGAGTTGTGAAGAGCCTGACATTACCCCAGAATCGGGGTCCTTCATTTAAAACAAAATCATAATATTTTTGTGTATCAAAATGGATAATAAAGAAGCCTTTGGAGCATAAGTAAATGTCACAATTGGTTTTCCAAGAGGTGAAGATCCATTGGTGTAATGCTTTTGGTTTTGGCCAAAATCCGTTAAACTTGCAAATAATCTCCTTTGATTGCATGGTAGAAAAAAGGGAGTTTACCTTTGGAATATTAACTTCCATGGTTGGAAGGAACTCCATTTGTTTAACTATATATGCACATTGAGTGTTTGAATATGTTTTGCTGAGGTGGAATATTTCCCTTCCATTGTATCTTTATAAGATATTGTTATTCCTTTTGATATTTTGGTATCTGGAGCTCCACTCCTCAGCCCCATATTCAAGGCAATAATTGTGTTCCTTTGTATTTTATAATATTTGATCTAGGCAGTGTTTTGAAGAACCCTTCCCACATATTGCAGGTTATGAAAAAGTACAAGAATACCCCTTTTAAACCCAATGCTTTGTTTCAGTTTATTGACTATGTCTGAACTCCTTACCCAAAAGGTTGAGGTTCTTCCATTTAAATGTTTAATAAATATTTGATATGGGCTCCAATCCCACCCTAATTGTGGCACATACATTCCAGTTCCAAAAGAAAAGAACGACACATAATGATATGTAGGAACCCATATATGCTTTGAACATAAGCTACTTGTTAGACCCAAAATAACTAAAGCCGAGCATTCACAAGAATTAGGAATCAAGGAGTGTGGGATCTTAAAGTTCAACCTAAGAAAAACCTTTCATTCACAACAACCAAGCACACTATAAACTTCATACACAATGAATGTTGATAGAAAACACCAACAATTGTAACATCACGTGCCCCTATAGGATTCATAGGCTACATCCCCAAACTGTGTGTTCTAAAGCGTAAGAATACCAACATCAAAGGACACCCTTCCCTTTATGTATTTTTTATTAGAGTAAGAAGTCCCGGAGAAAATCCTAACTGAGAATACATCCACGGTGTCAATTCCCCCACCACCATTCTGCTCCCTTGACACCAAATGTTGAATATCTAGTCGAATCTCCGCATGAAAGGGAAAATTTTGGCCCCAACCAAAGTTGCAATCACACCTTGTTGCGAGCTCCCCTTGTCCTAGGTCCACGAGTGCTCCAACAAAGAAACCCAACCGCTTGGTGATGCCAAGCATGTGGCGACAAGAAAACAAAAACCTAGCTCGTTGAACATTAGGATGGATTCTTTTAGCTACATAACTCTCGGATGCTCGTTGAACATCAGGATGAAGTGATTATTGATTTCATTGTCTTATTCTCAAAGGATACATCTACCAATGTCATTGAAATTCCTATGTTACAATTTTGAGTAGTAGGAGACACATAAATAATTTTACTTTGTATGAACACTTTCAAGTCTAGAGTGTTTTCCCCCACCAAGGCAGAGGACCAACTCTAGTTCCCTGTGTTAGAGTAGTGTATTCTAGATTTGGAACATAACCACTTGTGTCTTAACCTTTAATACCATGTTTGATTTTTTTCCTAAAAAATGAATTATACTCTAAAAAGAAATTCTCAATAAATTTATGAAAACTATTTGAAAATAAGTACATTGGTACTTTTAATTTTAAAATAAAATCGCAATAGAAATAAAATAGCAAAATCAATCATAGGAACAAAAAAAATAAATTCTTCACTTAATTAAACCTAGAAAATTAGGATCTTGACCCATATAGAATACTTAGAAAATACAACACATTTGCAACCTATATTTTAACCCATTGGAATTTTAGCATCTAGAGAAATTTGACCCTGTCTAAATTTAGCCTTATTGGAAAGTTTTCCTCTGGAAATATCAGCCCCTCCACCTATAAAAATAAACCTCCTTATTCGGTGGTTATATAGACTCTTGTACACTAGTAATCTTAACCTTCCTCCTCTTTGCAAAATTGGCTGGAAAAATCCGGCTTCTCTTCATTGGTTTTAGCCTGCTCCGAAAACTTGGCCTCCTACTCCCCAAACTCGGCCTTCCTGAATTTCACTCTTGAAAATTCCTTATTTCACACCTTTCCCTTCTCTTCAGTCTTTGAGTCTCTCTCTTCTTGAGAAAACCACTCTCTCAATCACAATGTGTCTTTCACCTCTCCCTTAAGATTATTTTATAATTTCATTTAGGAAAATTCCTAACCCTAATCTCCTAAGAGATCAATGGGTATGATTAGATCCTAAGCCTCATTTGAGATCAATAGCATAGATGAGGTCTAAGTCACTTAAATAATTTATATATTTATCATTAGAAACTTGGCTTAATAGTCAACATTAATTAATTAATTAATGTAATTTTCCTAAGTTAAACTTACAAAAGAAATCATAATAATCACTTACTCCTCTCAAGAAAACACCTAAAGAGGAAATATAACATCTTTTGCATGTTATAAATTGAACCAATACAAATGTACTTGTTCGAGGTAATAACCTCAACACTCTCTCCTCGGGAGGAAGGTATTCTGCACCACCCATGGCTTGTCTTTGTATAAAACAAACTTCCCCTTCAGTAGGGGATTGGTGAGAATATTACAACTTTCTCATCTATAGATATATATAGAAGTTTCACAACTCTCCTTTGGGCTTTGAAGTTTGATGAAATTATATCTGGTCTCTATGTGCTTTGACCTGTCATGGAATACTAGATTCTTCGAAAGCTTGATGCATCTTGTTGAAAATGTAGCAAGAAAATCTTAGTTTGACTTTGCCTTGGACAAACTAGAGAAAATTCAAATTTCTATTTCAACAAAAATCTTGGTGGTAGTTAATTAAGGTGACATGGCACTTGTCACTCAGTTAATTCAATTAATTCGAGTTGGGGAAGCTTGAGTTCAGTTCAGTATGATTGATTGCTAATTTGTAGCAATATATTTAAGTTAATTTGAGTTATTGTTAGTTAAATTGGTTCTAATTGTCAGAAGAATTGTGGAGGTCAAGTTGTGAAAATGGAACTTCAACCACACTCAATTATCAACCAGTTAACTAATCAATCAACCCAAAATAATTGTTGCATGCAAAGAGTTCAAGTTACCCAGTTGAGATGGATATTCCAAGGCAATGTACTATTAGTTGTAGCATATTCCCATGTGTACAGGTGGTGCATGCAGTTAGAGAAAGGACCTAGAGGAATTGCACAATTCAATAGAGGGAATTTCCTAAATAATAAGGGCTTATTTCTTGGAAGAACAAAACAAGGAAGTAGGAGCTTGGAGGACTTCAAAATTGGCTAAGTGTTGGCCATAGTCAGTCAATCAGGCAGAGGGATAGACTATACACTTATAGATTGTTCTTAGGCTTGAGAAAGCATATGTATTTCGTCTCTATTCGTTGTTTAATGCAATACATATAGGAAGGAGTTTTGAGCAGTTGTTGTCCCCTAGATAAATCTCTGTGCATGTGTGATGTTTCCTTTTTCATGTCTATGAATTGTATTCTAGATGATGAATTAACTTTTGTTGATCAGTAGAGTAGCTTCGAGTCTTGTGATTTAGTAAATTTCATGAGCAGTTTTGAATCTACACCCTAACTTCTACATGATATCAGAACAAGATTCATAGTAGAGTAGAGATTTTGAAGTTTTCATTACAGGAGGTTTGAATTTGAAGATCAGTGTAGCAAGATTTCTTCAAAGTTGAGAAGATAGATTTCAATGGACTAAGGCTACTGTATGCCTCATAATGCACCTCAAATTTTGTTGCATGAAAGGACCACATGGAGGAAAATTTGGATGACAATGGGTTTCTAGAATACATCAAGATATATGTTGCAAAACCTCAAGCATGTGATGCATAAAACCTTTCTCAGCAGAAGAAAGATGTGGCCAAGGTGAGGAGAATCATTTTGGAGGGAGTACAAGATCATATTGTCTCAAATCTCTACAAAAACAAATTTCGTTCACGATATGGAAAGCATTGACAGAAATGTTTGAGAATAGTAGTGGCCACAGGAAGCTGGCACTCAGGGAAAAAATTGAAGTATCAAGATGCAAAAGAATGACATAATTCCAAAGTATCTGAGAAAGTTTACAGAATGTTGTGATGAACTTGGAAGGGTTGGTGTTAATGTCCCTGAAGAAGACTTGTTATCTCTAGCCCTTATGGTCCTTCCTAAGAGCTGACATAGCTATCGAGATTCAATTAATGGGAGTAAGAAACTACCAAGTTGGGAGCGCTTATGGTCCAACTTGGTACAATGGGAAATAAGGCAGAATACTAGAGATGATACTTCATCCAAGGGAGAGGATAAGCATAATTGTGCCTTGGATGGAAAAGAAAATAAAGTGAAAGGGGAGAAACCCCAATCCAAAGCAGAATATATTCAAGGGGGAAAGAAGAAATACTTGTCCAGAATCAAGTGCTTTCACTATCATGAATTTGAGCTTTATTTTACTCTCATTGCATGCATGGGCAACACAGTGATGGGGAGCATGTGGTACTTGGACAATAGTGCCTCATTCCATATGACAGGGAATATATATTTTTTCAGTGATTTGGAGGAGAAAGATCTCCAGATTCACATCAAGATGGGAGATGATGGGAGGTATAGCACGATTGAGATTGGTATAGTCATCTTTTAGAGGGAGTTGAGCTCCCCTCTTAGACTCAAGGATGTGATGTCTATTTCAGGCCTAAAGAAGAATCTTGTCTCTGTTGCAGTTTTCGAAGACTGTGGTTATGATGTGATATTCAACAAAGGAAAAACATTACTAAGGCACATAGCCACAGGACAGGTGAAGTAGATTGTGTTGTATTGAGCACAAAGGCACAAAAGGTACAGAGCCGCGACGTTGATGAACTTTGGTATAAAAGACGGTCATTTGCATCATGGTGCTTTGAAGATCATGCAGTAGATAACCACAAGCCTCCCCAAAGGAGAACTAGAGTAGTAGGATACATGGAAAGGTTGTACCTTGGGGAAGTACACAAAAGCCACTTTCCATGATTGGGACAACATAACACATGCAGTTCTTGAAATGATCCACTATGATGTTTGTGGACCTTTCTCGATAGCCTCCATTGTTAGGCACAAATATTTTGTCATTTTTATTGATGAATTCTTGCGGAAGTGTTGGATCTTCTTCATGCAGAAGAAGGATGAGACTTTCTCCAAGTTCGTAGAATTCAAATCATTGATCGAGAAAGAAATGAGCAAGAAGGTGAAGGCTCTCGATAATGGAGGTGAGTACATGTCGAATGATTTTAAAAAATTTTGTGCAAAAGAAGGCATTCGATGAGAGTTGACAACACCCCACAACCCACAACAGAATGGGGTGGCTGAGAGGATACACCACAACATTGTGGGAGCAAAAAGGGCGATGTTGCATGACCAAATCCTACCTCTGCACTTATGGGTTGAGGCATGCAACACAACGGTCTATTTGTAGAACATGAGTCATCATCAGATTCTTGGCATGACTACACCAGAGGAGGCTTCCTCAGGGAGGAAAATGTGTTGCACTTCAGAATGTTTGGAGCCTTTATTTATTTCCATGTCTCCAAAGAATCAAGGAAGAAGCTAGAGCTGACAACAAAATTAGAGGTATTTGTGGGTTAGATATAAACTCCCCACAACTACCGTGTGTACTTGTCAACCCTCAGAATGAGAGTTGTGCGAAGGGATGGAAAATTTGATGAAGACAAAGCCATGCGATGCTATCTTGAGAGGGAACTTATTGTGGAGAAACCACAAGTTGAGGAGTAGAGAGTGGAGATAACCACTCAAGCGGAACCATCCAAAGAAGGAAAGAAAAGGACCAGGGAAGCTTAGAGACTTGTGTAGGATACGAGGGAGAATGTGGGTGCTCCTTCAAATCAACACAGGTAGAGAAGGTCACCAGATTTGTACATTGGCTACATCGCTCTAATGACTGAGCTAGTAGAGACTAAGCCATCCTCTTCCGAGGAATAAATACAGAAACCAATATGGGTTGATGTAATGGTGGAGGAATATGATTCCATTATAAACAATAATGTTTGAAAAGTAGTCCCAAGACCAACATAAAAATTAGTTGTGTGTTCAAGATAGATCTTCAAGGTGAATCATGCAACAAATGGAAGCACGGAAAAGTACAAAGCCATATTTGTCGCCAAGGGGTACTCTCAGGTTGAGGGGATTGACTATGAGGAGACTTTTTCTCCTATAGAAAGGTACTCATCCATTAGATCAATCCTTGCTTTGGCTACACATATGGGGTGGAAGATCCACCAAGTGGATGTGAAAACAACATTCCTCAATGGAGTTATTAAGGAAGAGGTGTATATTAAGAAACTAGAAGGTTTTGAGACTTTTGATCGAGAGTCTCATGTGTGCACAATCAAGCGCGCATTGTACGGTCTCAAGCAAGCACTCTGTGCTTGGTACATCGAGATCAATAGCTATCTCAACGGTTTGGAATTCACCAAAAGTGAAGTGGATGTAAACCTTTACCATATTTTGGTAGAAGGTATTTTTATTATTATTGTCGTATATGCTGATGACTCAATTTTGACTGGTGATGAGCAACTGATCAGATCTTGCAAGGAGGATATTGCAAGAGAGTTTGAGATGAAGGACATGGGTCTCATGCACTACTTCCCAGATTGGAAGTATGGAAAGGTGATGGGGAGTTGTTTGTCTCTCAGGGCAAGTATTCCAACGAGATACTTCTTAAGTTATGCATGGATAGGTGCAAACCCATGGAGACTCCTCTAGCGACCAACTAGAGTAAACAAGATAACACTGTAGGTGAGGAAGTGGATGCTACTGTTTACCGACAACTGGTGGGTTCACTCATGTATATTGTGAACACATGACCATATATGAGCTATGCAGTCAACCAACTGAGCCAAGCTATGGTTAGGCCAACTAAACTATTTTGGAGGGCACCTAGGCATTATCTACAGTACCTCAGAGGCACTACCCAGTTTGGAATTTGGTACAAAAAGACAATGGGAGTGAAGTTGTGTAGCTTCACATATGTAGATTGGGTGGGGAGTCCATCAAAACGAAAGAGTACATCAGGTGGAATTTTCAGTTTTGGCTTAGCAATAGTTTCTTGGTACAACAAGAAGCAAATATCTGTGGTAGTCAGCTCGACAAAAACATAATACATGGATGCAATTCAAGTAACATGCAAGGTGATCTTGATGAGGAAGATACTTGTTGAATTGTTTAGTGAGATGATGGATCCAATTGTGATTTACTATGCTAATCAAAGTTGCATCGAACTCTTTGAAAATTTTATTTTTCATGATTGATCCAAGCATATTGATATCTAGTATCACCATTTATGGGATTGTGTGCAAAGGGAGATTATGTTGTTGCAATACATTTTGACAAAGGAACAAGATGTTGATATTTTGACAAAGGCCTTGTCAAGAGGGAAGTTTGAGTTCCACAGGTGTAGGATAGAGGTGGTTGATAATCCCTTTCTTGTTAAGAGGGAGTGTTGAAAATGCAATAAGAAAATCTCAATTTGACTTTGCCTTGGTCAAACTAGAGAAAATTTGAATTTCTATTTCAACAAAAATATTGGAGGTAGTTAACTAAGGTGACATGGAACTTGTCACTCAATTAACCTAGTTAATTCGAGTTAGGGAATCTTTCGTTCAATTCAGTATGATTGATTTCTAATTTGTAGCAATCTGTTTCAGTTAATTTGAGTTATTGTCAGTTAAATTAGTTCTAATTGTCAGAAGAACTAGTGGAGGTCAAGTTGTGGAAGTGGAACTTCAACCACACTAAGTGATCAACTAGTTAACTGATCAATCAACCCAAAATAAATTTTACATGAACAAAATTCTAGTTACGCAATTGAGATGGAGATTCCAAGGCATTGTACTATCAGTTGTAGCATATTCCCATGTGTATAGGTGGTGCATGTAGTCAGAGGAAGGACCTAGAGGAATTGCACACTTTAATAGAGGGAATTGTGCAATTCAATAGAGGGAATTTCCTAAATAATAGGGGTTAATTTCCCGGAGGGACAATGTAAGGAAAGAAGATCTTGGAGGGCCTGAAAATTGGCTAAGTGTTGGCCAAAGTTAGTCAGTCAGGCAGAGGGATCGAGTATACACATGCAAGTTATGCTTAGGCTTGAGCAAGCATATGTATTTCATCTCTATTCTCTGGTTAATGCAATATAGATAGGAAGGGGTTTTGAGCAGTTTTTTTCCCTTAGATAACTCTATATACATGTGTGATGTTTCCTTTTGCATGTCTATGATTTGTGTTTTAGATGGTGAATTAACTTCCGTAGATCTATAGAGTAGCTTCGAGTCTTGTGATTTAGTAAATTTCATGAGCAGTTTCGAATATATTCCGTAATTTATACACATTTTTGGTTTTCATAGTGAATCATTAATGGAACCAAATTGAGATCAAATAACCCTATAAGTATTTTGTGAATTCGAATGGCCTCACAACTTTCCGAACTTGCAGTCATGTAGTCCGCCTCTACTAAACTAAGCACCACCAAAATCTACTTCCTTCTAAACCATGAAATCATTGTTAATCCCATACTAAAGCAACACTCTGAGGTGTTTTTCTTGTCCCAACCCAATTTGAGTCTATATAGCGCACTAAATACATTCCATTTCTCTTGACATATATTAGCCCATAATTCATTTTACCTTGAAGATACCCGAGCATAGGATTTATTGTCACCTAATGAACTCTCCTTGACTCCACTATAAACTTTGTTAGTGTATTCGTAGCAAGGTAAATATCTAGCCTAGTGTTGAACATACATATCAAAGAACCTATCAACTACCTATACAATGTGGGATTCACCAACTCTGACTCAAAGCATTCAACTTCCTTAAGCTCGTAGTCATGGGTGTTGACATACACTTGCAATCCTCTGTCTTGAACCTATTCAACATATCAACTACATATTTCCCCTATCCAAGGAAGATCTCACCTGTCTACCACCACAACTTCAATCACAAAAAGTAGTTCATCATGCAAATGTCCATCTCAAAATATGTTGCATGATCCCACTTGCACATCTTTATGAGCTTCTATGACCTTGTAATAAAGAGGTCATCCATATGCATCACTAGAATGAGTGGATCGTCTCCAACAAGTGTGTAATACAAGTTGGCGTCTACCTCACTCTTGGTGAATCCCATTCCTAGTAATTGTCCATTAATCCTTAAGTACCATGTTCTAGGCACCTGTTTTAGACCATATAACAACTTATTCAACATGCACACATGTGAATCTCTCTTATGCACCTCAAAACCTTATGAATTCTCCATGTGCTTCTCCTCCTCAATAACCCCATTAAGAAATATTGTCTTCACATCCATCTAATATATCCTCCACCCCATTAGGAGACAATAGGAATATCAACCATGATAGAAGTGTATCTAGTGATTGGAGAAAATGTCTCCTCATAATCCACTCCCTCCTATTGGGAGAACCCTCTTTCCACAAACCCATCCTCGTACTTCTCGAAGTTGCCATCTACAACACGTTTGATATTAAAGATCCATCTTGAACTAACCATTGATTTCTCCTATAGATTTGGCACAATGGATCACATATCATTTTCATGATGGAGGCATACTTCTCCATCATGGAATATATCCAAACTTGTTGGCTTGTTTCCCCCTCATATCCGCTAGGCTCATAGTTAAATGAGTCACTCATTAGTGCCATGTAACTATGAAACTATCTCATTGGTCTTCTCCCCCTAAAACTTCTCCTAGGAGCCTCCAAATACTCCTTAGCATCTCTTAGTGTTTGTTGAAGCCATCTCAACATCCTTGTGAAATAAGTAGAACGTGGCTCCTACTCCTCCTATGGACATGAATTCTAAGTACCTATTGCTAGTGCTGATGGGCTCTCCTCAACCTTCAAAGCCTCTCATTCCTGATCATTTCCCACTACTGGTATTGTATCATGTGACCTCGTCAAGGCCCTTTTCTCTTCAAATTTCACACCATTGCTCGGGAAAATATTCCCTTGTGATGGGATATACACCTTATATGCCTCAGAAGTTTTATTATAACCAACAAAAATGCCATTCAATAATAAGGGTTCAAATTGTATCCTCATATTCATCAGCCACCTGAAGATACAAAAATGCCACCCCTATGGTTTCACTCTTGTCAACAACTCTTAGGAAGATTGTACCCCAAGACCTTGTGAGGACTCCAGTTCTGAATATATAGTTTTTTATTACATGGTTATATCCATAGGAACATATGTAAATCTTGATCACGAATCATGGCTTTAGTAGCCCCAAGGATGACCTTGTTTTCCTTTCAACAACTCCATTCTTCCATCGATTGTAAGAAACTGTCAACTCTTTTCTGGATGCCTGCCTCTCTTCAAAATTTCTTGAACTCATTAGAGGTATACTCAACCCCATTGTCTAATCTAAGGACTTTGACCTTCCTTCTTGTCTAGTTCTCCATGAGATATTTCATGTCTTGAAATTGACTGAAGATCTCATCTGTGGCCTTCATGAAGTAGATCCACGAGCTCCTAGAAAAACCTTCTATAAAGGTCACATAATAGTTGTACCCAGTCAAGAACCCCACTAACATAAGATCAAACATATCTAAATGTACTAGATCTGACAAACCTTTAGAGATATAATCATTGTCTAGGAAAGTAGTGTAGCATCTTTCCCAAAATACACCCTTGTGAACACCTTGTTGTTCCATGCTAAACTCAGAAAGAGCATTGGAAATCTACCATAAAATAGGTAAATCCATGTGATGCAAATGTTCCATCCGCTTATGTAATAACTCACACAAGTTGTTAGTGTCATGAACCAATACTTGTATTAGTTGAACCCTCAACATATATAGGTTCCCTTATCTCCTTCGAATCACCTGACCTATGCTTGAACTAGAATTTCTCAACTTGAAAAATACCTGTCAATATCTGGAGAACACCTCATACCACTTGTCCTTTGTGGTTGAGACTTCTAAAAGGTTCTTGGTCAGTCCCGGAACAAACAATAACTCCATCACCTCCCAAATATCCCTTAAATCTAGCTAAAATTAGATAGTACCAATCCTCTCTATTGGAAACCTGACCTTGTTTCCATGGTTTCATGTAGCTTTGAGTATGCCTATGAAACTCCAATGAACAAATCACATGATCCCATCATGTGACAAGAAACATAATTATGCACAAACCACACAACCTTGGTTATGGCGCTAGAAAGGAAAGATATAAGTGAGAATTCCTTCTCAATTCTTTTGGTAAATTCATTTTCCTATGTATCAATTGAAGTTGCTACCTGATTCTTCCCCTTTCCCTTCTTCTTGTTTAAACATTAGCCTGCATAGTGGCCAAATTTGTGACATGCAATGCACTTGACTTTTCTCATGTCCTTCTCTCTAGATCATGAGGTACTCTTTCCTCATGTTCTCTTCTTCCCCTTTCCCTTCCTTTCTTGAATAGCAAGCACAAGGTTCTCATCATCACCCTTAGACCAACTCCCATGGAGCATTTCCTTTCGAGTCTACTCCTGAATGAATTCATCCCATAACCTCTCCTAGTTAGGTATATTATCATGCGCCATGATCCCTTTGATGAATGATGCCCATGGCTTGGAAAAACCATTCAAGGTTATCCTCACCATCTGCTAATCTGATACTTTGTCCCCAACTATAGCCAAATTGTCTCAAACTTGTATGATCCAAATGAGATATGTAGCAATTATATAAGCCCCAAGAGTTAGCTCAATTGGTCAAATCAAGTGCCTCACCAATGGGAGGTCACAAGGTCAAATCCCGAAAGCTCTTGGGGTCAGGTCAAAAAATAGGCCGAGGGGTGTTGATGCCCTTCGGGTGGCGTCCACTCAGTGTTAAATAACCCTGGACGTAGTGGCTACCCATTGACTCGGGTATCCGTGAACCAGTATGTGAAAAAAAATGTAGCAATTATATCTGACTTAGACATATTGGTGTTCCTCAATTTCTCCTTCAATGCCATTATTTTGTTTGCATCGTTGCTTTGATATGTATTTCTCAAATACTCCCACATTTACCTAGCTTATTTCTTCATGGAAAGATAAGGGATCACAGGATCCTTTATTCCATCCAAGATAATTATCCTTGCTTTCACATCTTTTTGGTTAAATATATGTAGTTATGTAGCATTAATATGAGGAGTGAGAGTGCTACTCACAAGCTCAAAAATATCGTTCTCCATCAACATTAATTCCTTCCTCTCCTTCAAGGGACTATAGTTGGAACTCCCCTACAACCAGTCTTCATACCTTAACCCTATTGTATCAATCCTTACAAACATCCAAACCAAATACTCAAAACCTTAGGAAAAATACTACTGGAAAAAGTAATAGTTCGTTGTTGTAAACCCTTGTGACAATTTGATCTCCCCCTTATAGTTTCTAGTGCTATGATATCATGATAAATTTTAATTCCATGTCTCATTTTTTTTACTCAATAATTAATTTATACATATGAAATTATTTTACTCAATAAATTCAAAAAACTACTGGAAATCAAATACACTGGTATTTTAACTCTAAAAATAAAATTGCAATAGAAATAAAAAAGAAAAATCGACCACAAGAACAACAAAAATCCTTTTCCAAACAAATTCTCCACTTTATTAAATATATAAAATTAGGGCCTTGACCCACAGAGAATACATAGAAAAAAAATATAAATTGGATTTTGGTCCACTAAATATTCAACCCTCTGAAAAGTAATCCTCACTGGAAAAATCATCCTTGGAATTCTCATCTCCTCCACCTGCAAATAACAACCTTCTTCTTATGTGTCTATACACCCTCTTATGCACTGCGAAATTCAACCTCCCTCCTCTATGCAAACTTGGCTAGAATAATTTGGCTTCACTTCACTTGTTTTGGCTTGTTCCAAAAACTTAGCCTCCTACTCCACAAGCTTGGCCTCCCTGAATTTCACTCTTGAAAATTCCTTGTTGCACACCTTTCCCTTCTCTTTAGACTTAGAGTCTCTCACTCCTTGAGAAAAACACTCTCTCAATCACAATGTGTCCTTCACCTCTCTCTATGCTTACTTTATAATTTCATTAAGCCAAATCCCTAATCCTAAACTCCCAAGTGATCAATGGCTAGGATAATATCCTAAGCCTCATTTGAGATCATTGGTAAAGATTAGATCTAAGTCACTTAAATAATTTAATTACTTATCTTTAGGAACTTGGCTTAATATTCAACATTAATTAATGAAATAATTAATGTACTTTTCCTATGTTAAACTTATGAAATAACTCACAATAATCACTCACTCGTCTTAAGAAAGAACCTAAAGAGTCAATCTAACATCTTTTTCCTGCTAGACATTGAGCCTACGCAAAAGCACATATCCAATATAATAACATATACACATTGGGGTTAAGGGACCAAACTAGTTGATCCTCCTAGAATTATGGAGAGATGAAGGATTTCTAGAAAGAGTTGGTATTATTGTTTCATAGGAATGCATGTTTTGCTCCAACTCCAACTTCTTACCAAGTCATCCAATGAGTCTGACCAATGAGATAATATCTTCTCTAAATTTGATTGATGAAAGAGATTGCCCATTTGTTTAGATCTCCTACTAGGTGATCAAGGAGTAAGTGATTGATACTACTTCCTATCAAGGGATCCTTTCCCAAAAGTGTAGAATTTCCCATTGCAGATCACTTGATAATGCAATATACTAAAGCAAAATACAAGATCTACTTCTACAACAAACTTTGCGGAAGCTTAATCAAATATGAGAAAGATCAATTATAATTTTACTTCTCAATTTTAGTTCAGGGACTAACTAAAATTGGAATCTATCCCGAAATGCTATTTATAGCAAAGCTATTTTTAACACTTCCATTTTTCATTCCTTGTTGCTATGTCCAACACTGATACCCGAACTGCTATTTATAGCAGTGCTATTTTTAGCATTTCTTGTTTCTATTTTCAACACTCCTTCTCAACAAGAAAGGCATTCAACTCGAACCCGATCCTGAACCTTTGGAATATTCTGCATGCAACACTTCTCCCAAGTGTTATTGCTCCAACAACTCTAGAAACAAAAAAAACTCTCAACTGACCTCCTTGTTGGGCTAGAAACATCCTCTGATGCTGAAGCTTCCTCTGCCACTGACAAGTGCTCCTTTTGTGACCTCTGAGCTGCTACAACACTCCATGCATCTCACACCATTGCACTCCCATGCCTGCTAACTCTGCACTGTCTTGGGATTCCTGCACTATAGCTCTCTCTGCCGCTCCATCGACATCTGCCTCTACCCACTCAGCCAATCCTGCTACTCCTCATCGAGGCTCCCATAGCAAGGTCTAATCAAAGAGGTTGGGTACCTCAATGATCCTGCCCCTATTCCAGCCTTCTTGGGACTGTCACTCCACATTACCCCACCCCCTACTTGAAGGTATGGATGCATGTGATCCCTCTGCCCACTTGGCTCGAAATTTCCCCCTATTGGAGGTCTCTACATGAGTTGATGTCTCTACTTGATCTCCTCTCGGCTTCTCTAGTTGTGGCTGCTCCACAACCTCTTGAAGCTGCTTCATCAATTGTGGCTCCTCCACAATTGTCTCAGACTTCTTCTGGCACTGCATGTTGAGAGGTAATGTACTCTCCCTCTCAACCACCAAGTCTCCATCAGTTGCCTTGCTCCTCAAGGCTTTGCATGCATATTGAATCTCAAGAGCATATAGGTTCTTGACTCGTGAACTGATTTGCTTCACCTGTCTCATGGTGATGTGTCAAAGGAAAACCTTTCCCTTATTGAAGAATACATCATAGCCTTTGTCTTCCAGCATTGCGATTGACACCAAATTTCTCTTCAGTCTTGGTACATACTTGACATTAGTCAAGGTAATGCGAGCTCCATGCTCCCTCTGAAAAACAACCGTGCCTACACCTGAGACACTATACTTTTCATCATTACCCTTCACCATGAGTATTTGGAGATCTTTCTCCTCCAAGGTACTAAACAAACTCTTGTCTTCGGTCATGTGGAAAGAAGCTCCATTGTCAAGAAACCAACCACATCCCACCATGGATGAAACCATGCATGTGAAGAGAGTGAAATCCAACTCGAACTGTGAGGCCAATGCCTCACCTTCAGATCCTTCCTTGGATCCCATCTTGGATTTCTTCATTGGACAATTTGTAGCAAAATGGCCCACCTCATGACAACGAAAGCATCACATTTTCGATTTGTCAAGCTTCTTCCCACCATGGGAAGATCTAGATTTGGATTGAGAATCCTTCTCCTTCCCCTTCTTCGCCTTACTCGCTAAGGCGCAATTTTCTTCATCCACCTTGGATGAAGAACCATCTCTGGTGCTTCTTATCTTCTCCTGCATTGGATCTGACCAAAGTCGTTCCCAATCTGGTAGTTTTTCTCTTCCATTAACCGAGTCTTGGTAGCTATGCCAACTCTTAGGAAGACTGAGGGGAGAAAGGCTCCCCATGTCATCATTGGCTGTCATGATCCCTACACTTCCAAGCTCATCCCTGTAGGTGGTGAGCTTGTTCAGATATGTAGAGATCGTGTCACCCTTTCCACACTTGATTTTCCGAAGCTTGTCTTTCAGTGCCAACTTCCTCTGATCGTTGTTGTTTTGATATAGATCTTTCAATGTTTTCCACATTGAAAACAATGTCTCCTTCCCATGGAGACTTGAGACTATGTGGTCTCGAACTCCCTCCAGAAATGTTCTCCTCGCTTTAGCCACACATTTCTTCCATTTCGCCAATTCTTGGGCATTAGTTGTTGTTGGCTTGGGGACTTCTTGATCAATGAAGTCCTTTA
>APFE030166697.1:83453-123585 GCA_000404065.3 Pinus taeda | reverse complement strand
CCTTTCCCTTGAATTCAACAAAACTTCAAAAAATCAATTTCAAATTCCTTGTACTTCATACCTAGCCTAAAATTAGTTATCAAATTATTCATCTCGACCTCATTGATTACCTTTTGCCGAGATTGACTCGAAGAGAGCCCTCTCCTGTCCTCGTAGGGCTAGCTACGAGGCTGAGCGTGGTTTGATGTAGCCTTGAGTTTTACCTTATTTCAGCCTAAGGTAGATTTGAGCGCTAACAGACCTGGTATATTAAGCGCTCCAATGATAATCCAAGTTCAGGAATTGCGGATATCCAAGTAGCACTAAACAAATAATTTAGTAGACCGAAGTCTAGAGCATAGTCGATCATTGGATTCAAAGAGATCATGATGCTACAAGGTGAGACTCCTTAGGAGCTGGATCAGAGGATGAAATGTATGATTCGCGAGGCTAATATGAATATGACGGATGGACAACATTGCGAATGGTTTGTAGCTTCGCTAACACCACATCTGAGGAGTGCGCTGTCGCAACAGAAATTAACAACTCGGGTAAAGGCCCTAGAGATCGCGATGAGGTTGCATGAGACCCCGATGCAGGATCCTAACTTAGGAGTTCAGTAGATCCATGTGCAGCTGAAGAATTTATGCCTTGAAATGTAGAATCCAAAACAAGACAGGACAACTCGACCAGAAGTGCACGAAGAGGTGTGGTGCATAAAATGCAAGGGTCAGGGTCATGATAAGGACCACTGTTCGGTTTTCCCAAACTACCTCGCAGGAGGAGGACCGATGCCCTTAAGACCGAAAGCGCAAGCAAGACCTAGCGTGACACCTACTTTCTGGTGCGCAATTTGTCAAATAGTTGGAAAAACATGCCACGAACAATCGTCACTTGTTACAGAAGTATACGCAAAATTCACAACAGTTGTTCTGAAACTTTTGTAGGTCAGTGGGACACGATGAGCGCACTTATAGAAGTTATGAGTTAATGATGGATAGAAGTCCCACCTAGAGGGTTCAGGCTGAAACATGGCCCCTTGACCATAATGTAAGAATGGCGCGAACAATATTTAGGGCCGTGGACGATGCTGAGGTGAAGGAGGACCTAGAAGAGGTCGCGGAAAGTTGATATGCTACAATTGCGGAGGGCCAGGACATTGTGCCCATGATTGCACAAATCCAACGTGCCTGTCGTGTTTGTATTGCAACTTGTTTGATCATGAGATAGAAGATTGTCCTACACTGATAGCTAGGATACGTGACAAAGAGGCGCTACTGCCTCCCCCGACTCAAAACCTACAGATGATGAGGTTTGAGCAACGTGAGGAAGATCCGAATGTGAACTTTGTGCTCCGAAGTGGAATCGCGACGGGAGATGACAAAGAAAAACAACCAAATGAAAGTACTTGGGTTCGCAAAGCTCCGTCGAAAGAAGTGGAGTTTGATTTGGAGCGCACTCGGGAAACCTTCATGGAAGCTAAGAAGAGCTTTGCTGATGCCTCCACTTCAGGAAGCAAAGATAGATTGGAGTCAGAGATGGACCCATCCATGCTCACAACGTTCTTGGAAACATGTATGAAGTTACTGTGCAACAATAAGGCTATAAAAGGGTTACAAGAACTCATTAACATATGCGCTGGGACTACGCCACGAGAACCGCACATAGTCCGGAAGATCGGAAAACATAAGACAAGAAGGGGAAGAGAAATGAGACTAACCGTGCATAATGGAGACTGTGAGATGGATCAAGCTATTCTGGATTTAGGATTGGATGCGAATGTTCTACCGAAGCAGACATGGGATCAAATGGGGAGACCTATGCTGCAGTGGCCTCCTATTCAGCTGCGAATGGCGAACCAACAAAAAATAATACCCATGGGGCGATTGCAGGGAATAACTGTGGATATTGAGGGAGCGAGCACGGTGACAGACTTTGAGGTGATAGAGATTGTTGATAACATCAATCCCTACCCCGCGCTCTTAGGAATTGATTGGTCCACTGACATGAACGGAGTAATTAATCTGAAGAAGCGCAAGATGATTTTTGAAAAGAAGTCACTACATGTAATTTCACCCCTAGATCCCGCTGAAGGATTGCACTATATGGAGCCGATGCGTGACTATGAAAGTGGTGATGATTTGGACTGCATCTATAAGATAACAGCGTGAAACCAGGACTAGGTGAATCCCATCGCAGATTGGTGGATTGCATGGGAGTGCGAAATCTCATGTACTTTGGATTCAGATGAGGAGACGGAGCCATGGCAGAATCGGTTAGATGAGGTAACTACACTAAATTGTAATATGATGACAAGGTTGTTGTGTTGCGTATCGACAAAAGTAAGAGACCTGCCTACTTATGATGGTACAAGTGAGGTAGATACCTTCTTGAATAAATTTGAAAGGGAGGTGTCGGAAAAGCAACGGCTCTAGGACTTGGACTAGGTACTTTGTGCTACGCCCGTGAGGTGGTGGGGTATGCACAAAGGGAGCTTTGACGGCTATCACGAATGTAGAAGGATGATCCGCACACAATTTGGGAAGACTAGAGTGCGATTGACAGACAGATACAATGGATGGGATAGTACATGTGCTCGTTTGGCTAGGTGGGTGCAGGCATATGGAAAACAACCTACGCGGATGCACATGAACTCCATGCTGAAGTGTATGGTCAATAAGCATGTGTTGGGGGGGAATGTGCAAATGGATCCTTAATGTTGGGGATACATTATGTAGGAAGAACAATCATGCAAAAGGTTATCCATGCGGAAGCATTCAACAAGGTATGCAACGCGCTGACCAAAATATGTAATGCGCAGTGAAGTGATTGGGACCTATGCGTACCCGCAGTATTATGGGCTTATAGGATGACATGTAAGAAATTGACAGGACAAACACCTTTTAGGTTGGTCTATGGAGTGGAAGTTGTAATGCTTATGGAATACATCGTGCCTAGTCTGCGCATCGCAGTGCTCACAGGTATGGTGGATCGCAGAGCCCTCGAGGAGAGGCTCGCACAGTTGGAGGAGCTCGAGGAAGAACGATTTTTGGCTAGATTTCACCAGCAAATCCAAAAGCAACGCAAAAAGGCTTGGCACGATCAACATATTAAGTTACACACCTTCAAGGCGAATGATTTGGTGTTGTTGTATGACAGTAAGTTCGATAAATTCCTAGGGAAGCTCAAAATGCATTAGCTGGGACCATATGTTATTAAGGAGATCACAGATGGTGGCGCGATGCAGTTGGTAAAGTTAAATGGATAACTCTTACCAGTAAAAGTCAATGGCAGTCATTTGAAGGTGTACACAGGTGGCTCGGCCATCTGACTAGCCAACATAAGCACAGTCTTAGCGCTCCAGGCAGCTGAAAGGAGACGTGGGAATATAAACTACTCTTCCCAGAAGCTGCGTGATGTCAGGTCTACGCGCAATAGCGAAGTTTCACAGGGTCCGCGACAACGCGAGGGTAGCTGCATTGCTGCGTGGGTCAGCTGGAAAGTGACCATTACAGTCACTATTCACGATGTGATGCTTGGTTTGAGACCAAATGAAGCTAGTGGTAGGAATTTAAGGTGAACTTTATGGGCTAGATTCTTGAAAATTTTCCACCAAGTGAGCATTAATGGATCGGTCAATTCAAATTCAAAAGGCGCTATAAATTATAAAGGGGTTTCTAGTAAACAACACTTGGCAATTTGAAGACTAAGTTGTTGTGCGGAAAGACATTCATGAACCCAGACTTGTTCGATCTGTTGAAGGTGAATTTGTTGTTTGAGAACTTACCTGAGTCATTGAGAGAATTATGGAATAGCATTATGGCAACTCCTAAGGAAGCCATGGATACTAGAGCAATGACTGAGGAGGCCGCACAGGCCACAACAGAAGTGGAAGTCCCAGAAAGTGCCAGCATAGTCACATAAACCCCTATATTGCCATGCACACCTAGACCTAAGAAAGACAAGCACACTACGGTACCAGTGCGTGTATCCCCGAGAAATCCGTTAAGGACTAGGCTTACGATGGAAGAAAAGGGGAAGGTGATCAATTTGGAAGTCGATGAGGAGAAAGACTTTGAAGAAATCCTGCTAGAGGAGGAGGAGGATGTAGAAATGGAGGTTGACACCCAGGGTGCGGACCCTCTTACCAGGCTGCCCGCATATGTTCCTCCATGGAAGGGAAAAGCAAAGGTGCCAAAAGACATAGATGAGAGCAAGAGCTCTCTGCAAACTCCGCTGCTCCCTCACGACATCAATTTTGATGGAGCGCACTTGGGGCAAGTGCCTGTACGAAAATTTGAAGACTGGGATCTCGCGAACCATGAGAAGTTCCCATATTTGGCAACCACGTAGCTCATACACCAGAAGAAAGACGCGCCGACGGGAATTATAGAGTTGGAGCCACGTAAGTGGCTGAGAGGTGTAGAAAAGGCAAGACTGTTAAACCTGCTCTGGGTGTCGCATTACCATCACGCCCCAGTGACTATTTTCGTCATCAGGTAGCTACTCTGCCTGGTGCATGATGGGTGCTTGTGGCTGGAGGAGCCCATCCCCATCACATACCACTTAATTCATAGAATTACCTGGCTCCCTTGCAAAGGGGAGGACCCAACGAACATCTTGGACAGTAAAAGTGATGATTTGGCCATTGCAAAGGCCATGAAGAAGAAGTTCAAGCTGGAGAAGAAGAAGAGAGGATACATAATTTCCAGCATCAACAATGCTACGGTCAAAGTCGTGATGCAGATATTGGCCAGAAAGGTTATGCGGAAGTGCCGCGTGAATGAGGTGCCCGTGTTGGTGGTTTCACTTGCGTCACAATGCACAGAACGGGTCTAGTTTAACTGGGCAGACTACTTGTTCAAAGAGTTCCTTGAGAACTGTTGCGAGGGACAGGAGAAGGGGAAGAATTTTCATTATGTGTGGCTATTGTTGTCCATAGTGTTGGTGGCATGGGGATTTCCCAAGGACATCCAGTTCCCGATGATTGTGCAGGACCTTCTGGAGGTAGCGAAGTACGCTTCGTTGTGGGCAACTAGAGATGCACAGAGAATCATGGACAGTAAGATATTTTGGGTGTTCATGGAGATGAACATCATAATGGGGATTAATTACAAGCTGCAGTTATCACCCACGGTCTATAATAGTATGCAAAGCTTCGCGGAGTTCAAGGCAGATTTCCACCACATGTACATCAGGGCGAGGAAGGACACCGCAAAGATTTGGCACAAGCTCCCTTATCTGGTGACGAATGATGTCATATTCATTGTCCTTGAGTTATGGCCGTCGGAGTGGTGCACTCTAGCCAGTTCCACGGTGGAAGTAGAGAAGTCCGCCACGCAAAGGAAAAAGGATGAGGCAAAACTGCAGATGGCGTAGCTGGTAGAGAAGTGCAAGAACGAAGCAGCAGCAGCCAAGGCATAGGAGGTGTGCGACACTATGAAGGTGGAAAAAGAGCAACAGAAGACAGCAAAGGAGGAGTGAAAAGTCCAGATGTCGCCTTCGCCTGAACATGAAACATATATAGAGCAAGGTGGCCTGAACCCATAGACAACGTCCACATAGCTGAAATGACAGCTCCCAAGAGAGAAAGTAGGGCCGCAGAAGAAGTCGAAGGCTTCAAAGACTTCTTTCGGCCCGATCACCCTCACTGAGGGGGATCTGCACGACATTGGGGAGATGGTGAGGGACGTCACCGTGAATACCCTATAACAGTTCGTGTAGGAACACAAGATGATGTTGGGGGCTCTTCAAGCATAGATACAGGAGTTACAGGTGCGCACTCCACAAGCTGGCACTCTGTCAACCAGCCTCGCAGTAGGCACGTCTGCGGCTGAGGAAATGTTGCGTGCCAGAATGACCAACATTATAGTGCTACCAAAGGGAGCACTCGTTACAAAAAATGAGGCCGACAAGCCTATGGTTAGTGGGTTGAAGAGAATCAGGATAAATATGACTGTGCTCCCTAGGGAGACACTCTACATTTTGCAGGATGGAGTTATTGCATAATTGCGAGCCAAGGAGGGTTGCGCGCTGCAATTCATGAGTGAGAAGCGCATCAATATTGAACAGTTGAGCCTGTAGCGCGACAAGGTAGTGGAACAAAATCGAAAACTAGTGTAGGTGGTCGAGGAAGCTTATCAGATGGTCCCGGAGCTGGCCATCCAAGTAGAGGAACCAACGGAGGTGCACATCTGGAAACTAGCAGTAGGGGTGTGCGAGGTAAAGGAAGAGATGGCTAAGGTTTAGTTGGAGCTAAACCCTCAGATAACTAAACTACAATTGAAGGCACAACCTTTAACTCCGCCAGAGGTTAAGGAACAGCGCGCCAGCGCGATTAAAAAAATAATAACAAAGGTCAACAGTGCAGTGAAATACTGCACAAAGCTATTTGAGGAGCCGTTTGAGGTTCTCACTACTCTGTAGGAGGACCCAAACATACAATGCCTAGAAATAGAGGCGCACGAGCTACAACAAAAATATGATGAAGTAAAAGGGACCGCATAGACGGTTTCCCTTACACAGAGGATCGCACGGATGTAGCAGGCGAAAGTGCTCAAGGAGCAGGTGGATGCTGCTCGACATAAGGAAATAGTTTTGAAGGTGCGCTTACAACCATGGATTGATGAGGTGTATGTCATTACTACCTTTATTGAAGCAAAGCCTGCGCAAATGTAAGGAACATAGGAACAGATTCAGGGATGCAGTTTAGCTACAACGGTCTCTGAACAACGTGTCCAGGAAGTGCAGCAAACAGTCACTCAGTGCACTACCGATCTTGCAGCAATCCAAGCAGAGTTGGGAGGTCTTCGCATAGAGATCTCTACACTAACAGAGTGACTCGAGGGTGAGTCACAATGCTTGTGTTGGGGGCTTGTTGGGCGTGGGATCCCCCAAGGGATGTTTTGGGGCTTAGAGCCTAGATTTTGGTCAAAATTTGTAACCTCGATGTAAAGACTCCGCATTTTGTGGGCGCGGAGCGTGTAGTTTGTAAAAGAGTCATATGGTTGTCCACCCTCAATTTTGTAATGTAATGTCAACCATAGAGATCAACCCATGGTCCGCGGACCATGGGATTGTATAAATAGAGCGAGGCTCTAAGTTGTTAATAGATCAGAAGACAATAGAATAATAATGATAAGGATGAAAAATTGAGTTGTATCTGAAGTGTAGAGTCTAGTGTTGGGTCGTAGAGTAGGAGAAGGATCTACAACTGAGTGCGCAAAGGCCTAGTAGTCTACAGCTGAGTGCGCGGACCCCTGCAGCTGAGTGCGCGAACCCCTGCAGCTGAGTGCGAAGGGCGAGTCAAGTCTGTAACAGTTGGAAGTATAAATTGCACTTCTATTGTTTATATGATGCGTGAATATATATGATTATATTGATTAAGTGAATACAAGATATATATCTGTTTATGTGAAGTCGACTAACATCTGTAAGAAGATAAGTAAGATACACGGTGTAGATTGGGGAAATAGTGCAGTTCGCTGCCATAGCAGCGCGAAAGAATCTCAACCCCTGGTTAGGGTTGTGCGAAAGATGGTTATGATAGATCGCGAGGGTATTGAAGGTTAAAACAGTGTGCAAAGTAACATGTGTGAAGATAGGCACAGTTGGACTAAATCGACACCTTAGACATCTCAAGGGCGTGGAAACTTGGTTCCAGCATCTCCCCATACTGCTTCGGGTGAGACTTTAGTCCATGCTCTGCGGGCTGATGCCGAAAGGGCCAGTAGAGTAGGGATTTGTTTGGCTAATTAACTCTAAACTTGGGTCAGGACCCCTCAAGCCAACAGTGCTAACTGGAGTATTCTCTAGTTTTAGTGGGATTTCATAAGGAAACATTGAATGAAGCATATCTTGAGAAATTTTTGACCAAATTGAGCTCCAAATTGAGCTACTATAGAGGCTCAAGCCATGGAAGTTGGACCAAGGAGATGTAGCCCAAGATGGGTGAACTCCTTCATCAAAACATTGTGTTAATGTGTCTCTTTGATGGTTTGCTGCACTGTACATGTTTGTTGCTAAGTATTTGTTTCTGAAGCTATTTTTCTCATGAATGTATTTAAAAACTTAAGGAAATTTACCTGATTGTATCCTAATGAAACCTCATTAAACCTCAACACAAGGAGCAATAAGAAAGCACATATTTATAAATATGTAATTGTTATTAGCACAAAAAAACTAATCATACAAAAACAGATCAAGTTGGTATCAGAGCAAAGGTTGAATTGATTTATTGCTTGAGTTTGTGCAATTAGGGTTTTATTGGTTGCGACTCCTGAGGTAATGCGTAGAAGAAGGAGAGCCACAAGGCCACAATCTCCACCACCCAAAGTTCCAATTATAGCTGCACTTGAAACTCCTCAAGTTTTATCTTCAACTGAGCTTGAAGAGGCACAAGTAGTAACAATTTCTGAGCCTGAATCCGTAGCCATTATGTCTAGAGAAAGAGAGCCTAAAGGTCCCTCTTCAGAAGAGGAAGAATTCAAGAAAGCTTTTTATAGTTTGACTAATATGGTTAAAGTCCTCAATGAAGAAAGAAACACTAGAATGGTTGGAGAGAGTTCTAAACCTCCACATGGAGAAGGAAGCTCAGAGGAAAAAAAAGATGAGAAGAAGGATTCCAAAGGGAATGGTGGAAATCCACCTCCATCTCCACCATCCTAATCATCTTCCTCATCATCTCCATCATCTCACATGGCATCATCATCCACTACCACCATTGAAACTGCCCATACTCATTCCAGGACCCCAAAAGGAAAGACTACATAAATGAAATTGGACATAAAATTCGAACTTCCCATGTACAATGGGGAGGTGAATGCAGAAAAGTTGGACAATTGAATTTGACACTTGGAGGTATACTGCAGAATTTAGAACCTTTAAGAAGACAACATAAAGATCCAGTTGGCTTCATTGAGGCTAGAAGGAGCTGCACTAGTTTGGTGGGAAGCAAATACTCAAGAGGAAACGAGAATCCATGGTAAGATATCCATCACTTGGGTTGAATTTGTTTATGCAATTAAAAGACAATTTTATCCTTTAGCCTATATGCAAAAAGCCATTATGAGTTGCCAGAATTTAGGCATCTTAAAGGCCAAATAGTTCAAGATTATACACATGATTTTAGGAAAAGGGCTTTGTTATTAGGAGTGAATTTGAATTCCCAAGATACATTGTTGAAGTATATTGGGGGTTTACATTCCTATCTTAAACACAATTTTCTTATGTCTAATCCAACTAATTTAGTTGAAGTATGTGTGCAAGCCACACATCTTGAATATAGAGGAAAGAACACCTATGAAGAGAGTAGTAATAAAATCCACCTAAGGGTAAGGAGAAAGAGAAAGGAGGAAAATGGAAAGGGAATAAAAATGCAAGTGTGAAGAAAGAAGGGAAGAAAGTTATATGTAAACACCATTCAAAAGAGGGACATAATGAGGATCATTGCTGGAAACTCTGTCCAAAAATGAGCCCAAATAAGTTCAATAATAAAGGGAAATAGAAAATGACTACTATCACTCAAGAAGATTTAGGTTCTGAATCAGGTGATGAAAACAAAATCATTGTCATGGGAATCAAAGGAAAACAAGATATTGCAAGCACTAGTTCACAAAACTGTAACACTACTACTACTCCAGATGAAAAGAGACGAATTGATTTATTTCATGTTAGGTTCATATCTAAACACACCAAGATTGACACACTCTTCGATAGTGGGTCACAAGCGAATCTAATCTCTGAAGACTTAGTCAACAGACTGAATCTTGAAACTGTACCTCACGATAAACCATACCATTTGGGATGGATAACAAGAGACATCAGTTTATAGGTTACAAGAAAATGTTTGTTTAAGTTTGCAATCACTGCAAATTTTGTTGACGAAGTAGAGTTAGATGTGGTACTGCTTGATATTTCAGGTGTGGTTTTGGGTAGTCCATATTTGTATGACCGGAAAGAATTCTTTTACCACCATGAAAACAAATATCACTTGTTCAAGGATGGTGTGGAGTATATAGTGGGACAAAAATTTAAACATATCAGTTGTTAATGCTGGGCAGGAAAAGAGACTATTGAATTGAAGCAAAAGTTTAGTACTTCTCATGTTCAAGCCAAGTGATGATATTGTTTATGAAAATGTTGTTGCATGTAATGCAAGTTTCAATTCTGATTTGGTTGGTTCAGTTCATCAGAGTGATGAAGTATTTCAGGTTGTGAAAGAATCATCCTTCAAGGAGAAAGAAACTTCACATGAAATATCTTTGCAGCAAGAGGTATCTCTTTGTGATGTTAACATGCAAGGGTTGAAAATTTTGCAAAGTGTAGAGACACCAATGCAATGCAAAAGTTTGCTGAACAATGGGCTCATTCAATCATCCCTTACGCCATGTTGTGCACCAATCGTTATGGTGCCAGAGAGGAATGGTAAGCATTTCAAGAAAGAGGACAAAAGGAGTAGTTTTCTCCAAAGAAAAGTTGTAAAAAGAGGTCAGTGCAATAATAGACATAACACCAAGCAAGAATGGTTTGTATGGCTTTTAATATTGTATGTTCTTTGTAGCACTTCTATTACATACATGTATTTGAATTAAGGAAAAAAGAGTCCTTCCTTGAATAAATTGTCCACTTGGGTGACATAAACATGTTTAGAAAGTTTTCTTATGCACATGTCATCTATGAAAGAAAATTGTTTGATGTTTTGAAGATATTAAGGTACAAGTTGGGCTTCACTTCTTTGATGCATTTGGGCCATGATATTGGAGGAGGTAAGTTGAAGGCAAGCCTCTCCAAGTTGGATGCCATTGTTGATTGGTCAATGCCCAAGATCGTCACTTTGATAAGAGGCTTGTTGGGAGCAGCCCAATGTTGGAGGAGAGTTTTTGTATACATTTCTTCTTTCGAAACTCCTTGGCATGCCTTGTCAAGTGTGTGCAAATTCTTCTAGTGGGGAGGCAAACAACAAAGAGGCATGTGTTGCTTCAAACCAAAATACCAGTTCAATTCTTTTTTATGCTCTTTCAAACTTGAAAGGTTCATTTGAGTTTCAGGTTTATGCAAGCAAATTCACCATCTTATTTCATTTAGAATATTTCCATGGTGTAAATATTAAATTGTAGCGATCCATGCACTTTCATTGGATGGACACTTGTCAAAATATCACTTGGTTCGAAGGTACAAAAGAGGTATAAGAAGCAAGTTTATTGTTATGCCTTTTAGGCCTATTGGTTATGTAATTGTTGTATTCAGGCATCATTATGTTTTACATGAAAGTTATGATAAAAAAACTTCATACTTTCAAGATGTACAATCAGGCTTGAGTCATGTAAACCAAGTAGTGAAATTTGTCAACCATTTGCATTATATTTTGTTATGTCGTCTTGGTAAGAAGGATGTTGCTTTTGATGGCAACATGGACAAAACCATGAGTTTCTATGAATGACTGAAAATGGTGCAACACACAGTGCAATATCAACTTGAAAAAGGCAAAGACAAGTACAGGTATTATGTCAATCACAGGGTTCAAGTCGATGGTGCAAGCTGGTGTCAATTTTGCAAAAAGACGCTTCAAGTTGTTGAACAAGGAGAGAATGTTTAGATTTCACATTCTGAATGTATTCCTACAGAATTTCTGAATCAGTTTCAACGATACACCATTCGTGATAGAAGAATGGGGTCCTCAAGGCAAGTGAATGTTGATTTCCTTAGAGAGGAGCTCAAGGAAACAAATTCATCAAAAGCCAATTGGATTGAGCTTAGAAAGGTGAGGGGGTTGTATCCTCATCTACTTGTCAAATAATAATGATCTTTTGGGGTCCAAAAGGCTTCTAGTGGGGAGGAATGATCAAGTGCTCAGTTTTTAGCTCAAAAATCAAAGTTCTCAGACTGGCTTGAAACCTGTATGACTGCATCTGTCTCGTCAAGATGACCGCAATGCAATTTGTTTCACTGAAAACCGAGTTTGGATGAAGGAGAAAAGCCCTACTGTTCACTTTCCTAAACAACTAAAAAAATTGCAAAACATGACAGAATGATGACATGGTAGTATAGTCAGCATGATGAGAATCTTCTTCAGTTTTTTCCCAATGAGGCTATGACAAGTGTCACTTCAGGATTGGCCAATTTGGTTGTGTGAAGGTGAAATTGCCCAATGTCATCCAAGTTTGAATTATTGGGTCATGGTGAATATTATGTGTAAATTGTATATATATATATATATATATACATATTCCAAACTATATAAAATATACATATATATTTGAATGATGCATTTTAATAGGGTATGGTCAAAGTTGAAATATATCCAAAGTCCAAGCATCGAATATATTTGGTGGGAAAAACATATGAAGGGACGGGTGGAGGGCGGGTCAAACCTGTGACCTCCCCCTCCCAACTCCATCGCAAAACCGTTGAACCATTGGTGGGTCTTGTTAGACGATGCCCAACATATGTCATTTAAACTTACTGTGTTTTCCGACAGCATGAGTGGAGGGAGCCAACCCCGTGGGCCAGCTCCCTCACCATACGATCACACCTTATAACCGAGGGCCAACGCTAAACGGATAAGCGTTCTTAGCGCCGCTAATCCTGTTTAATTTAATTAATCTGAATTTTAAGATGGCGACAGTTTTGGAGGCGCACCAAATTCGGCGGGATTTCCAATTTTGGCGGTGCTAACTGGAGTCTTCTCCAGTTTTAGCGAGGTTTCCTAGGGAAACATTGAATGAGGCATATATTGAGAAATTTTCAACCAAATTGAGCTCAGAAAGAGGTGTTCTTGGCTAATTTGGACGTTTTGAACACATTGGTGCATGTATCAAGATCCATAGAGATTTGTAAACATCATTTTTGCCACATTGAGCTACTATAGAGGCCCAAGCGATGTAAGCTAGAATAATGAGATAGCCTAGGAGGGGTGAACTCCTTCATCAAAACACCGTGGTAATGTGTCTCTTTGATGGTTAGCTGCATTGTACATGTTTGTTGTTCAATATTTGTTTCTAAAGCTATTTTTTTCATGAATGTCTTTGAAAACTTAAGGAAATTTACCTGATTGTATGCACAAACAACTAATGAATCCTCAACACAAGGAGCAATAAGCAAGCACATATTTATAAATCTGTAATTGTTATTAGCACAACAAAACTAATCATACGAACACAGATCAGTCTCCACATGTGAGAGAGAATCAATGAGAGTTTATTCTCCACCTTCTGTGTATGCACCTCCTCCTCTCAATGATCTAACTGTCTACCCCCTTCTTAGTTCCACGCCATTCAAACTGTTTGACAACTTATCCCATGGTTCTCTTAAAAATTTTGTCCTCTTCTTGCTTGTTGTTGGAGCTAGAGGACACCTGGACCTATTATATTCCTTTACGTTAAATTTATTACATAATCAACCCATTTAGAACCACTCAACCAACTAGGATTGTTATTTAAAAGAACCCATTCCTCAAGAAATCTGGAATTTCTGTCCCTTTCTCTCAACCCTTTAATTAATTACAATTTATTTACAATGGGAAAATATTAAATAGGGGATGTCTCACACACACACACACACACACACAATGCATTACCATTGTGTAGGAAGAATGTTGGGGCTCGACTCGCATAATGTATCCCCTTACTGATAGAATCAAATCAATTTTCTATGACAATAACTTGATGGAAATTCAACCATAAACAATGGTACCGACCTGCCTACTCACAACATATTTTCAAGCGACTGGATAGATACCTGGTACACGAAGATCTGCTGGAGAGAATGGGTCTTCTTCAATTGGAGGTCATGAAAACATACATTTCGGATCACCTGCCCATCACTTTATTATGGGGGAAGGAGGAGTTGCGATTGTGTATGCCCTTCAAATTAAACTATATCTAGCTCGAAGATGTTAATTCCCCGATTCGAGATTTCTGGACTCAATACAGGTGTTATCACTTAAGAATGATTTCTAGATTCTGAGCATCAGTTCTATTCCAAAGGATTGGTGTTAGTCTTGGTCTAATCTTTCCATGGTTTCTTTAGTGTCTAAGATCTAGAAAATATTCTTGTTGGTATGGTCAAATAGTGTCAACACTTTGTTCTTTCCCATCACTGGCCCCACATCACACCTAAAATTCCATGTGTCAAACTTGTGTCAAGGTTTTCATGCACTACAAAACTGCCTAGGAGTTTTCGTAGTGCAAAACCTAGAATGTTCACTGGTTGTTCTACGAAATCATGGATTCTGAACTAGGAGTTTTCGTAGCGTGCTGCGAAACCCCTGAAGCAGCCTGTTTCAGCATAAAAGACTATGTTTTTGCTTTTACTAGTCAACTTCCAGAAGGGTTCCTGAGCAGCTGAGAACTAAATTTTCAAAACTGAAAGAGGCTTTTATTCCTAACATACTGAACTACAAAAAACTCTTTCATTTTCTTCAAATTCATTCTGAGCTAGGAATAATTTATGGCTAAACTTGCGCTACGAAACTGTTGAAATTCAAGCTTTGTCTTCTAGTTTTAGCAGTCTTTTTCAAGATCAGTTTTTGGTTACAGGAAAAGGTATTTGGGAATTCTAAGGGAGGTTTCTCTTCATCAACTCTCCAGCTACAATAACCTATCTCACTTTCTTCACAAGTGTTATCAGTTGGGAGATATTAATCTTTCTTTGAAACCCTAATTTCAGAGAACATATTTTTCCTGTTTTACATGTGTTTTTCAAGGACAGATTCTGGATAGCTGGAGTAGTGTTTTAAAACACCAAGAGAGGTTTTTGTTCTAGACATCATGGAATTAGAAAACCTCCTTCAGTTTCATAAAATATGTCGTGTATGAGAAGATAAAGGCTCTGTCCCATGTGCAAATTTTCAAAGATCCTAAACCTAAAAACATGGAAACATGTTCCCTAATTTCTAGGGCCTGTCATCAGCAGTCAGGTGACAACGTGGGAGGCTTCATCAAATTTGACTTCATGAGGTTGCAGTTGTCAAAGAATTCTTTAAATTTTTAGTTAAGGCTTTTGTAATCATAATAAGGAGTTACACTCCTAGTTGTATTAGGTCTCTAAGACTGCTAGTTAGCTGTCATTTGTATTTAATAGTTAGTTTTAAGTGTCAATAGGTGTCATAGTAGGAAGAATTCGAATTCCCCTCATGCAAGAGGAGGAATCTTAGTTATGTAATGAACTCTATATATGGGAGAAAAGCCAATGTATCAAGGGTTGGAAAATGTTATAAAACAAGACTACATTTGTAAATGTTGTGCAGGGACTGATATATACAGAAGCAGTTGGACTTTTCTGAAGCTGAGATTCTTAGTGTACTTCAGTGAGCTTTATATTTTATCTTTGAAATGTTTTACTTCCATAGTCTTAATGCTTGTTAATCAGAATTCATGGAGGAACATGCTCTGACTTCCTTTAGGTGTTGAACTATGGTGAATTGAGTTCTTGGGTCCTATCTTTGGATGTTTTTCTTCAATGTTTTAATACTTATTACTCAAAATTGATGGTTACTCATGCTATGACTTCCTTTAGGTATTAAACTCTGATCAATCACTTTAAATTCTTTCCTTTTGAATACCTTGATGTATCATTACTCAAAATTCATGCCCACATGCTCTCACTCCTATGAACTTCAAGTTATTGAGACTTTCCTGAATGTGTCATTCTTTCTTTGAAGTATATACAAGCCTCAGTTTTATAAGAAGAGCTATTTTTTATCCTTATCTCTGTCACTGACTCCATAGCCCAATGGTAGCAAGTCTCCATCTTCTAACCTATAAACATATAAAATCCCAAACCATATAGTTAGCCATCTATCCATGTCTTTAATAAATATCATTAACCCTTTGAGAGAGCCCTCTCAGGCTGAGGAGGCTAAGCGTCAGCCAAAAGTTTGGTTTGAAATAGTTACTCAAAGTCTTCTTGATCAACAACCTATCAGGGTTGGATTTTTGTGATAACATTTTGTTGCGTCTGCCGGGAGTCTGAAGACTATAAATTCCCGAAATCAAGGAGCTGAACTTATGAAGGTAGCAGGAGTTTAGAAAATTTTTGAGGCTACCACTACCTTGGCGACTCCACACATCAAATAACAAATTGGAAGGTGACTCCACTGCTAGAATGTCAGTAGCTTGATGAAGTTTCAAGATGAGTTCCATTGCATGAATGAATGCCAGGTATGCCCCTACTAATCAGTCTCATATCCCTGGTTTTCCAAATCCTATGCCAAAGGTTGATTGGTTAGATGATCTTCCAATGTTTAGTGATGAAAAGAAAGACAATGCTGCTCTTCATTTGGTTAGGTTCCATATGCATGTACGCAGTCTTAAGGTTCAGTTCCCTGAAGATTGTCTCATGAGGATGTTTATGACCACTTTAGAAGGAAAAGCACGGTCTTGGTATAAAAGCTTGGAAAATGGTTCAATATATTCTCTTGCTGATTTTCACGAAGAATTCTATGAGATGTATAAAGAATGTCATCCTTCCTTATTGCTGGTCAAAGATTGTTGTAAAAATTGTTTGAGTCTTATTCAATATTTTGAAGATTGTTATGATGATGATGAATTTATGGATGAAGAAATTTTAGAGGCTCTTCATAACAATACGTTTCAATAACTAGAAGAAAGGATAACATCCCATGAAATGCAACATGAAAATCAACAGGGGTTTACTTATGAAAACCATGTTACATCCTCTGAGATTAATGTGAAGATGCAGCAAACTTGCCAGTCTTTTGATCATAAAGAGTATGAAATTGATTTCAAACACCAAGAAGAAATACTGGAAGAAATTTTTTATAACCCTCAGGCAGAGGAAAAGGTTGTTCATTTTTGTAATTCTTTGCAGCAATTTACATCAAAGAATGATCTTAATAATGAAGAAAATTACATTGTTTGTGGGAATCATTCAAAAAAGCAGTTGGATAACTTATCAAATAAATGTTGTGTGACTAAATATCAGGTGTTAGAAGTAACAGGATGTTATGAGGATCATCAAGCTGATCATGTATTCTGGGATCCTATAGCTAGATACATGGAAGAGTTTTACTCTCCAATGTTTCAGTTTTTTTATGAAGATCAGAGGAATTTCCAGTGGCAGTGGTCATCACAATGTCATAGTTGCTCTGAACTCTGATGTAGTCAAAAAACTCAAATAGCAGATAAGACAAATGATTGTCTATATTGGAAATTTCACATTGATTGAGCTAAAAGAAGTTTGCAATTGATAGGGTAGGTAGGTAGGAAAATGCAAATAAGCTCAAGGTTGGCTGAGCATTTTTAAGTAGATATAGATTTCTTTCTCCTACAATGATCATCAAGCTTAAGCCCGAGGTGAAGGCCCAAGAAGCTTAAAGGGGATGCTTGTCAAATAAATTTATGTTTACCATAAGAGGATAAAGCACTAGACCTACTAGTTCTTAGTGTACCACAAGGGCACACTATCCCAAGTGGAGCCACTATTATCACTTAAGAAATGATTTCTAAATTTTGAGCATCAGTTCTATTCCAAAGGATTGGTGTTAGTCTTGGTCTAATCTTTCCATGGTTTCTTTAGTGTCTAAGATATAGAAAAGAGTCTTGTTGGTATGGTCAAATAGGGTCAACACTCCGTTCTTCCCATCACTGGCCCCACATCACACCTAAAATTCCATGTGTCAAACTTGTATCAAGGTTTTCATGCACTACAAAACTGCCTAGGAGTTTTCGTAGTGCAAAACCTAGAATTTGCACTGGACACACTACGAAATCGCGGATTCTGAACTATGATTTTTCGTAGCGCGCTATGAAACCCCTGAAGCAACCTGTTTCAGCATAAAAGACTCTGTTTTTGCTTTTACTAGTCAACTTCCAGAAGGGTTCCTGAGCAGCTGAGAACTAAATTTTCAAAACTGAAAGAGACTTTTCTTCCTAACATACTAAACTACAAAAACCTCTTTCAATTTCTTCAAATTCGTTCTGATATAGGAGGAATTTATGGTTAAACTTGCACTACGAAACTGCTGAAAGTCAAGCTTTGTCTTCTAGTTTTAGCAGTCTTTTTCAAGATCAGTTTCTGGTTACAGGAAAAGGTATTTGGGAATTCTAAGGGAGGTTTCTCTTAATAAACTCTCCAGATACAATAACCTATCTCACTTTCTTTACAAGTGTTATTAGTATGGAGATGCTAATCTTTCTTTGAAACCCTAATTTCAGAGAACAGGGTTTTCTTGTTTTACATGTGTTTTTCAAGGACAGATTCTGGATAGCGGGAGCAGTGTTTTAAAAAATAAAGAGAGGTTTTTGTTCTAGACATCATGGAATTAAAAACCCTCCTTCAGTTTCATAAAATATGTCTTGGATGAGAAGATAAAGGCTCTGTCCCACGTGCAAATTTTCAAAGATCCTAAACCTAAAAAAGGGAAACATGTTCCCTAATTTCTAGGGTTTGTCATCAGCAGTCAGGTGACAACGTGGGAAGCTTCATCAAATTCGACTTCATGAGGTTGCAGTTGTCAAAGAGTGCTTTAAATGTTTAGTTAAGGTTGTTGTAATCATAATAAGGAGTTACACTCCTAATTGTATTAGGTCTCTAGGACTGCTAGTTAGCTGTCATTTGTATTTAATAGTTAGTTTTAAGTGTCAATAGGTGTCATAGTAGGAAGAATTTGAATTCCCCATATGCTAGAGGAGGAATCTTAGCTATGTAATAAACTCTATAGATGGGAGAAAAGCCAATGTATCAAGGGTTGGAAAATGTTATAGAATAAGACTACTTTTGTAAATGTTGTGCAGGGATTGATATATACAGAAGCAGTTGGACTTTTCTGAAGCTGAGATTCTTAGTGTACTTCAGTGAGCTTTATCTTTTATCTTTGATATGTTTAACTTCCATAGTCTTAATGCTTATTACTCAGAATTCATGGAGGAACATGCTCTGACTTCCTTTAAGTATTGAACTATGGTGAATTGAGTTCTTGGGTCCTATCTTTGGATGTTTTTCTTCAATGTTTTACATTCTTGTGGGCCATGCTTCCCTCCCTCTCATTCATGTCACCCTCCTATCACGCCTTTATTCTATTGTGACATTTCCTATCCTAGCTTGCCTATCTCATTCTAAGGATGATTGGCTTCTCGCTCTCTCATACCTTAGGACGCTTTGCTTAGGAGGATCATCTTATTACTCAGAATTCATGGTTACTCATGCTCTGACTTCCTTTAGGTATTAAACTCTGATCAATCACTTTAAATTCTTTCCTTTTGAATACCTTGATGTATCATTACTCAGAATTCATGCCCACATGCTCTCACTCCTATGAACTTCAAGTTATTGAGACTTTCCTGAATGTGTCATTTTTTGATTGAAGTATATACAAGCCTTAGTTTTATAAGAAGAGCTATTTGTTATCCTTATCTCTGTCACTGACTCCATAGCCCAATGGTAGCAAGTCTCCATCTTCTAACCTATAAAAATATAAAATCACAAACCATAGAGTTAGCCATCTATCCATATCTTTAATCAATATCATTAACCCTTTGAGAGAGCCCTCTCAGGCTGAGGAGGCTAAGCCTCAACCAAAAGTTTGGTTTGAAATAGTTACTCAAAGTCTTCCTGATCAGCAGCCTATCAGGGTTGGATTTTTGTGATAACATTTTGATGCGTCTGCTAGGAGTCTGAAGATTATTCATTCCCGAAATCAAGGAGCTGAACTTCTGAAGGTAGCAGGAGTTTAGAAAATTTTTGAGGCTGCAACTACCTTGGTGACTCCACACATCAAATAACAAATTGGAAGGTGACTCAACTGCTAGAATGTCAGTAGCTTGATGAAGTTTCAAGATGAGTTCCATTGCAAGAACGAATTCCAGGTATGCCCTTATGAATCGGTCTCATATCCCTGGTTTTCCAAATCCTATGCCAAAGGTTGATTGGTTAGATGATCTTCCAATATTTAGTGATGAAAAGAAAGACAATGCTGCTCTTCATTTGGTTAGGTTCCATATGCATGTACACAGTCTTAAGGTTCAGTTCCCTGAAGATTGTCTCATGAGGATGTTTATGACCACTTTAGAAGGAAAAGCACGGTCTTGGTATAAAGGCTTGGAAAATGGTTCAATATATTCTCTTGCTGATTTTCACGAAGAATTCTATGAGATGTATAAAGAATGTCATCCTTCCTTATTGCTGGTCAAAGATTGCTATAAACATTCTTTGAGTCTTATTCAGTATTTCGAAGATTGTTATGATGATGATGAATTTATGGATGAAGAAATTTTAGAGGCTCTTCATAACAATACGTTTCAACAACTAGAAGAAAGGATACCATCCCATGAAATGCAGCATGAAAATCAACAGGGGTTTACTTATGAAAACCATGTTACATCCTCTGAGATTAATGTGAAGATGCAACAAACTTGCTAGTCTTTGGATCATAAAGAGTATGAAAATGATTACAAACACCAAGAAGAAATACTGGAAGAAATTTATTATGACCCTCAGGTGGAGGAAAAGGTTGTTCATTTTTGTAATTCCTTGCAGCAACTTACATCAAAGAATGATCTTAATAATCAAGATAATTACATTGTTTGTGGGAATCATTCAGAAAAGCAGTTGGATAACTTATCAAATAAATGTTGTGTGACTAAAGATCAGTTGTTAGAAGTAACAGGATGTTATGAGGATCATCAAGCTGATCATGTATTCTGGGATCCTATAGCTAGATACATGGAAGAGTTTTACTCTCCAATGTTTCAGTTTTTCTATGAAGATCAGAGGAATTTCCAGTGGCAGTGATCATCACAATATCATAGTTGCTCTGAACTCCGATGTAGTCAAAAAATTCAAATATCAGATAAGACAAATGATTGGCTATATTGGAAATTTCACATTGATTGAGCTGAAAGAATTTTGCAATTGATAGGGTAGGTAGGTAGGAAAATGCAAATAAGCTCAAGGTTGACTGAGCATTTTTCAGTAGATATAGATTTCTTTCTCCTACAGTGATTATCAAGCTTAAGCCTGAGGTGAAGGCCCAAGAAGCTTAAAGGGGATGCTTGTCAAATAAATTTATGTTTACCATAAGAGGATAAAGCATTGGACCTACGAGTTCTTAGTGTACCACAAGGGCACACTATCCCAAGTGGAGCCACTATTATCACCTAAGAAATGATTTCTAAATTCTGAGCATCAGTTCTATTCCAAAGGATTGGTGTTAGTCTTGGTCTAATATTTCCATGGTTTCTTTAGTGTCTAAGATCTAGAAAAGAGTCTTGCTGGTATGGTCAAATAGGGTCAACACTCCATTCTTGCCCATCATTGACCCCACATCACACCTAAAATTCCATGTGTCAAACTTGTGTCAAGGTTTTCATGCACTACAAAATTGCCTAGGATTTTTCGTAGCGCAAAACCTAGAATTTGCACTGGCCGCACTACGAAATCGTGGATTTTGAACTAGGAGTTTCTATAGCGTGCTACGAAACCCCTGAAGCAACCTATTTCAGCGTAAAAGACTATGTTTTTGCTTTTACTAGTCAACTTCCAGAAGGGTTCCTGAGCAGCTGAGAACTAAATTTTCAAAGCTGAAAGAGGATTTTATTCCTAACATACTGAACTAAAAAAACCTCTTTCAGTTTCTTCAAATTCGTTCTGAGCTAGGATGAATTTATGGTTAAAATTGTGCTACGAAACTGCTGAAAGTCAAGCTTTGTCTTCTAGTTTTAGCAGTCTTTTTCAAGATCAGTTTCTGGTTACAGGAAAAGGCATTTGGGAATTCTAAAGTAGGTTTATCTTAATAAACTCTCCAAATACAATAACCTATCTCGCTTTCTTCACAAGTGTTATTAGTTGGGAGATACTAATCTTTCTTTGAAACCCTAATTTCAGAGAATAGATTTTTCCTGTTTTACACGTATTTTTCAAGGATAGATTCTAGATAGATGGAGCATTATTTTAAAAAACCAAGAGAGGTTTTTGTTCTAGACATCATGGAATTAAAAAACCTCCTTCAGTTTTGTAAAATATGTCGTGGATGAGAAGATAAAGGCTCTGTCCCACGTGCACATTTTCAAAGATCCTAAACCTAAAAACATGGAAACATGTTCCCTAATTTCTAGGGCTTGTCATTAGCAGTTAGGTGACAACGTGGGAAGCTTCATCAAATTCGACTTCATGAGGTTGCAGTTGTCAAAGAATGATTTAAATGTTTAGTTAAGGTTGTTGTAATCATAATAAGGAGTTACACTCCTAGTTGTATTAGGTCTCTAGGACTGCTAGTTAGCTGTCATTTGTATTTAATAGTTAGTTTTAAGTGTCAATAGGTGTCATAGTAGGAAGAATTCGAATTCCCCTCATGCTAGAGGAGGAATCTTAGTTATGTAATGAACTCTATATATGGGAGAAAAGCCAATGTATCAAGGGTTGGAAAATGTTATAGAACAAGACTACTTTTGTAAATGTTGTGCAGGGACTGATATATACAGAAGCAATTGGACTTTTCTGAAGCTGAGATTCTTAGTGTACTTCAGTGAGCTTTATCTTTTATCTTTGATATGTTTTACTTCCATAGTCTTAATTCTTATTACTCAGAATTCATGGAGGAACGTGCTCTGACTTCCTTTAAGTGTTGAGCTATGGTGAATTAAGTTCTTGGGTCCTATCTTTGGATGTTTTTCTTCAATGTTTTAATACGTATTACTCAGAATTCATGGTTACTCATGCTCTGAATTCCTTTAGGTATTAAACTCTGATCAATCACTTTAAATTCTTTCCTTTTGAATACCTTGATGTATCATTACTCAGAATTCATGCCCACATGCTCTGACTCCTATGAACTTCAAGTTATTAAGACTTTCCTGAATGTGCCATTCTTTCATTGAAGTATATACAAGCCTCAGTTTTATAAGAAGAGCTATTTGTTATCCTTATCTCTATCACTGACTCCATAGCCCAATGGTAGAAAGTCTCCATCTTCTAACCTATAAACATATAAAATCACAAACCATAGAGTTAGCCATCTATCCATATCTTTAATCAATATCATTAACCCTTCGAGAGAGCCCTCTCAAGCTGAGAAGGCTAAGCCTCAACCAAAATTTTGGTTTGAAATAGTTACTCAAAGTCTTCCTGATCAGCAGCCTATCAGGGTTGGATTTTTGTGATAACAATAGGGATGCAGATAACTCTCCCATGCAAGTTATATTTGGGAAGCTTCATGCTTTAAAATCGGAGGTAAGGAAATGGGAACGCCAGAAAAAAAGATTATGATTAAGGAGTTAGCTGACATTAAAATAGAGTTGGAAAGACTGGGTATTATACTGGATGTGGGGAACCCTACCCCAGAAATCATAAGTAAAATCAAAGGCTTGGAGGCAAAGAAACAAAAGATCCTTCATATACAGGAAGTTACCTGAAGATTGAAAAGCTGGGCACTATGGTTAAAAGAGGGGGACAGGAACACCAAAATTTTCCACACATATGAAAATTTTAGAAGACATGTAAATACCATTTGGAGCATAAAGGACTCTAGTGGCATCATGGTACATACTCTACCAAAAATTCAACAGGTGGCAGTAACATTCTTCGAGGATGCCTACAAAACAAGAGGGGGCACAAGTATTGAGGACCAGATATGGGGTCTAATTCGTATCCCACCATGTTTGATTCAGATAAAAATGAGGAATTATATAAGGTTGTAAATCTAGAGGAAGTCCACTCGGTCCTTAAATCTTTTACCAAGGATAAATGCCCAGGACTAGATGAATGGATGGTCGAGATCTTCCTGCACTTTTTTGATTTAATGGGACCGGACTTGGTGCGGATGGTTGAAGAGCCTGGGTTTGGAGGACACATCATTGGGGCAATCAACTCCAAATACATTGCTCTTATTCTAAAACATGGTGAATCAGGGACCTTCACTAACTACAAGCCCGTTTCACTTTGTAACCTGGTGTATAAGCTTATCTCTAAAATCATTGCACTCATAATTAAACATACCCTATCCACCTACATTTCCCTAGAGAAATATGGTTTCCTATAAGACAAACTGATACATTTCGCACAAAGAATATGGAAGCTGTTGTCATGAAGGTGGATTTGCAAAAAACATATGACAATGTTGATTAGAAATACCTTCGCATTGTTCTACATAGATTTGGCCTAGAAATGCATAACATTGAGTGGATTATGGCATGTGTTACAACAATTAGATATGCGGTCATTATTAATGGATATCCTATAGGATTCTTTGGGGAACACAATGGACTATGATATGGATGCTCACTGTCACCATTGCTATTTATTATGAGCATGGATGGCCTCAGCCACAAAATAAAAAATGCATGTTTGGAGGACGACTTCCAAGCACTCAAGGTGGGCCACGACATTAGGATCTCACACAACTTCTTTGTAGATGACATACTTGATTTTGGCATGCTTTCCAGGATGAAGTGGACTACTTTACATAACATATTCTACAGGTTTGGCAATGCTTCAGGGCTACTTATGAATAAGGGAAAATAATTGTTATTATATGTGAAGGGACAACATGAGGATATTGAATATATTGCAAACCTATTTGGAGTGGAAGCAAAACTGATCATCTTAGGTTTAAAATACTTGGGTTTCAACATTAAGACAAATAATTATAGGGTCAATGACTGGTTATGGATTGTCGACAGATTCCAAAAAAAATCTCTGAATGGGAACATAGGTGCTTGACTCTCGGTGGCAGAGTCACCCTCACAAAATTGGTCCTACAAAAATTAGCGGTATATTAGGCACATCTTTACTATCTCTCTGTCACTATCACTAGAAAACTTAATGGTATAATGGCAAAGTTTATTTGCATAGGATTCGAAAAATCCTTCAAATTCCACCTCACCAAGATGGAAAATCTCAACATGCCTAAGAGTTTGAGAGGCTGGGGGACTCTGAATATAAAACTTTTTGGTTGGGCCCTCCTGATTAAATCCTTATGGCGAGGGTTATTTGGTAAATGTCTATGTGGAGATATCATCAGATTCAAATATTTAAGGGGCATTAAGGTCACACACTGGATGAGAGGGGGGCTTATAGGAAAACCTATTGGATCCACCATATATATCAGTTTCAATAAGATTAAGTTTTGACTATTGAAACAAGCATGTTGGATATTTGGCTTGGGGAAGGAAATCATTATTGGCAGGGATCTTATCCTAGGCATAGGGATTGAGATGCATTATTTGGAAGCCTTTACACACAACCTAAACTCCAAAGGGTACTTTTACTTCGCACAGACAATCAAAACATGGTCCAGTATCACTCCAATATGGAAAAGGGAAAAGGAGTTTGGATTGACAGGGGATGTTTCCAGGAGCTGGGATAGACTGCTCAATGCACTGCACAATTCCAGAATATGCAAAGATGTGATTGGTGATCAGATTGAGTGGGATGGGATATTAATACGGGGCTCTATCTCTGTCTCAGATACCTATCTATACATATGCTGCAACATACACAATACACAAAACGTAAGCTGGTTTGCCAGATTCTGGAAGGTCCAGATCCAAATCAAGATCATTCTATATACCTGACTTGCATGGAAAAATAAGACATCGACTTGGGAAAATATAAGGAGGAGAGGCATAAATGGACCAAGACAATGCGCCTTATGCAAACTGAAGGAGGAGAACAATTTACACATCATATTGCTTTGCCTAGTTGTTGTACATGTATGGAATAAGATATTTTTTTTACTCTCTTTCACTCATATTGCACATGTGTCTATTGAAGCTTGCTTGATATGGTGGAGCCGATGGGTCAAAAGTAAGATGGAAATCCCCCTTGTGATATTTTGGGAAATCTGGAAGGCAAGGAATTATATTATTTTTGAGGGCAAAACTCTCAATGTAGACCAAATGATCAACAACATTCTCTCATGGTTGAGACCACTGATGGTGTCCAATACTATGCCTCATACAATCACTCTTAGAAAAAATGGCCCGATTATATCCTTCCTGGCTTGTTACTTTGATGATGCAGAACAAGGCGAATTTGTGGATGCAGGGTGTGGATTCACATCAACCATAACCAGTAATATAGAATCCACTGGGTAGGGGGAAGAGGGGCTAACATGAAAGTTGAAGCAATTGCCCTCTAGGGGTTATTACAGTTTGCAAGATTCCTGGATATTCAGAAACTACAGATCTATGGAGACTCACAAGCCATTATCAACCACGTGTTGGGAACTTCCACTATTTCCCATCCACTTCTACAGGGTTGGCTTAGGAACATTATATATCTCAAAGGTACATTTCAAAATGTTTCCATACAACATATACATAGGGAATTTAATATTATTGCAGATGCCATGTCTAAGCTGGGTATTATGGACTCCACTGGAAGCTTGCATATCACTCTGGAGATGGATGACAACTCTATGGATGTTGGCAACATGCCACTCCCTGGTTGATGGTCTTCTGTTGGTGATTTCAGTTTGTGTTTTTCTTTGTCTTTCATAGTATGGTCATAAATGACACCATACATTATTTTGGTTTTTTCTCTGACTATGTCCTTGTAATACACTGACTTATGATGGCCTATATGTTGTAATTTTTGGTTCTCATATATGGGAAATTAGTTTTGGGTGCTTGCTTCTGCCTGAGGCCTTGGAGGATCTACTCTTTGTTGGTTACTGTTTTATATTTGCTCACTGTAGCTCACATGTTGAATTGCTCACAAATGATGAACTTGATATGTAGCTTCCAATTGGACAAGATGTACTGGTTTATTTCATATATTAATATAACCAACATTTTTTTTTACTGAAAAATAATGCATTAAAGAAAACTTCTCACACACACAATGCATTAAAGAAAGTTTCACACACATACACAATGCATTTAAGAAAATGTCTTCCACCCATACACATATAATGCATTAAAAAAAAATCTCTCTTATAATTGATTATTACGAGAATTTATCAAATTTACTTAAATAAAATATATTTTTTGTCAAAATTTAAATAATTTTTTGGACCAAAAATAATTGAGAATCAAATCTTAATGACATACTTACCAAAAATTACTCCCCATCAAAAAAATCATTTCATTTTTATTATAGGGGCCCCTCACATTATATAAGTGTGTTTGACCAAAAATTTATGACGCTTATGCATAGTTTAACATTAGGAATTCAATTTTTGTTATTTTATTATTATTATTTAAATTTATTTATTTGTAGGGTGATGGTTGAGGTCTTATTATGAGGTTATTTGACTCCATTCTATTACTTAGTTTCTAGTTTTTGTTTTATTTTTTTTATTTAACAGTTTTATTATTTTTCTATTTTATATAATTATAATTTTACAAAATTTCACTTAAAATGAACTTATTATGATATTAAAATATATTGTAATAAATTTAATTTTAAACAATTATTAAAAGATAAAAAACTACAAATATAGAGGTGGGAAATAAACAATATTAGTTGTCTATCCCTTGTGTTCTGTAATACATTAAACAATACAAATTTTATTAATTGTTTTATTTGTAATTATTTTGCTTTATTATTTGTTTTAATAAATTAAAATTTAAACGAAACCGACAAATACTAACTACTATATGACCTTGGTTAAACATTATAGTTCATATCTCACTTTTTCTTATTAAAAAATTAAAAAATTAATAACAATGAAATTATATTCCTAATCCCAATACTATAAAACTCATCTTATATTAATTTGATTTCACTCACAATAATATCACTATCAAATAAAATAATTCAATCATATATAGTTACATTTATTCTATTAATTAAATAAAAGAATATTAACTTGTTATTAGAGTTTAAATCACACACATCCAACATGATAGGAATATATCCATAAATATTCTATTATAATATTATTAATTTATTGTTTTATTCTTTAAACTACACCTAATGTGATATGAAATATTCTTTTATATAGAACCATGGTGGATGTAACTTAACTTATTAATTTATTGTTGTTATTCTTTAAACTACATTTAGGGTGATATGAAATATTTTTTTAGAAGTTGTCTATAATGCGACTTTTGGTTTTTTAATTGCATATTTGGATTCAGCGCAACTTCTGGGGCACTTTGATTGTGCAGAAACTAACTATCAAACTTGCGATTCCAATAAATTGCTGCCAGATTTTGACCAAAAAAATCCACCGGAAAAATTATAGACAACTGCTATTCTTTTATATAGAACCATGGTAGATGTAACTTAACTGCGCTGATTCTCACTTGCATCTTAATGCAATTTTTAAAATTTATAAAGTGCTAAACGGCTATCTTGATTTTAGTGAAGTGAGATAAAAGTGTCTTGATTTAACCATAAATACTCCATTATTTTAGCCATAAATGTATTTGACTTTAATGCTGAAAATTATCCATGTGCATTGGAGAATATTAAAAGCCATAAATATATTTGACTTTATTTCTAGAAATTATCCATGTGCATTGGAGCATAGTATTTAGAAATTATCCATATGCATTGGAGCATAGAATTTGATGGATAATTTGTTTGTCAGGGGTGATTTTTTAAAAATAAAAATAAATAATATTTTTTTAAATATCGTTAAAATGGAGGTTAAGTTATTTAGTTTTGAAATTTTAATTTTAAGTATAAATTAAAATGGTATAGTGACCATGCATGTAATGCAAGAAATTTGATGGATCATTTGTATATTATTGATGTTAAATAAAAATAAATAATATTTTTTTAAATATCGTTAAAATGGAGGTTAGGTTACTTGGTTTTGAAATTTCAATCTTAGGTATAAATTAGAAAAGTATATGATTCTAATAAAAATAGAAATGGAAATAGTTAATATTTTTCAAAAGCTCAATATAAAGAGGTTATAAATTAATTCAGAAAATAATGAAAATTTTGGTAAGATTATAATAAAATTTGGCATAATTTTCTTAAAATCTTAGTACAAATTTAAGGATTTTGGGTGTGGAGGGGTTGTTGATGGTAGTGAATATATTTCCACTCTAAAAAACAATCATAATTTAAAAAAAATCAGCAGATTCCGGTAAAAGATCTGTCATCAATTGTTTGGAATCTGGGCAAAAAAATTTCAAGAAATCTACTAATAATATGTTTAATAGACATGTTTTTATAGTGAAAATAACTTTATCACCATCAAATATCTTTAAAACACCCAATTTCCAAAATTTTCGAAACAAAAAACAATCTAATTAAACTATGCTCAAAAATCTGAGTGGCGAATTTGTGGTGTCCCTGGACAAGCCCTTTTCAAATATCTGAAAATGGGCATTTGTTTTTCGGCACTCTCAGGTTACTTGATTTTGAAATTCCAAACCTAGGTACGGATCGAAATTCCAACCCTAGGTACGAAAGAGAAAGAAAGCTATATGACGTAGCAGGTAAGGTCTTTTCATTGTGCGGTGGAGAATATTTTGGACTGGATTGGCATCCAACTAATCTTCAAAGAAACCTATATGACCGAACAGGTAAAGTCTTTTCATTGTGCTGTGGAGAATATTTTGGTTTGGAGTGGGATCCAACTGATCTTCAAAGATATGGAAAAAAACGATCTTCCTAGCGTGAGTATAGTTGCACTGTGTATTGGCAAGCAGTCATTCCCAATTGCAAGTTTTCAATTTTCGTTTCTGACAGCACCCATAACGAGATTGGGGCTTTTCAGTGAGAAACCATGGAAAAAAATGGCAGCAGATCAGTTTGCTCTCTCCAGAAGATAATACAATGTCTTTGGTGCTCCGAATGCTTGTTCAGATGCCTCTGTCTCCTCTGCCTGCCATTGCTAAAGCTAATACTGATACCAACGTTCCTCCAACAGTTGAAACCCAAGAAGTCGATATGACATCGCATAACCTCCAAAACCCTCCATCCCCTCCTCATGCCCCGACTTCCTCCTCTCCTGGTGTTCCAATACCTGTAACGCAAGGCGGATTTTCTAAATCTTCAATGGTTTCCACTATCATGTGCTTCTTTCAAATTGATTCTTCCAAATTTATCAGGTGAGCACTTCATATTTTTTTTTATCTAAAAGATTTAGCAAAACCCTGATCTATTGAGTGTTTCTTTCTTGTTAAGGAATATCTATTATATGCTTGTTCTTTTTTTCCACCCATATCTTTTTCCAGCACTGTCATTATATTCGATTGACATTATATAAAGAGGGAAATATTTCTTCCCAAGGGTTGTAACATTTCCCGCAACAATGAATATTGATTTCTCTCTGTCTGAACTTTTGATTCGTTAAGCGCAGAAACATGCCCAAGTCAAAATGTATCAATGCTATTTTTTTTCATATTATTTACCATTTTATTTTATTAGCATTACATATGTGTCAAACCTCTCTTCCATCCCTGTAATTCTCGATGACATTCCATTGTCTAGGGTTCTTTGTCTTTTTAAATCTCTGTAAAGAGTATTTTATAGAGAAACTCATTTGAGCAATTTTGCCTTATGTTTAGGTCTCTTTGTCCCATGCAAATTTATATCGGCAAAATGTTGCATAGGGATCTGTTTGAACAACTCTTGCTGAAAAACATGAAGAAGGCATAAAAGTTGAGGCTCCTAATCTCTGGTCGTGACAAAGTTGTGCATGCTCTATTCGCTATGAAATGCCTTCCTAATACAGAAGCTATGGATCTTTCAATGAATGAATTGTATTATAAGACAGCTGGCACAGAGGAGCAAATGAATTCCAGCCACATTTAACAAGATATTCGAGATATGTGGTGGAATTCCACGGCATTCCACTATACCAACAACATTTATGGGATGTAACGAAAACGAACAAAAAAATCATGGGATAGTAATGAAAGAGAAAGACAGATGGAATGCTATTTTTTGGTTGGCCATCTTTCTAAGATTATGAAAGATCCATTTCTGGATATTTGCTCGGTTGTGGAAGAGTCTGAATTGAATATGTTGGAAAAAAGAGCACTGGTAACCAAAGACACAAACAGCACAGCAAGGGTTTATGAAAATTGGTTGTGAAAATGCAAAGAGATTAATGTTCAGAGCGACAGGTGCAAGTCAAATTGAAGAGTTTTGTATAACTTAATTTTCATGACTGGTTCAATTGATTTAATAATCGGCATGGAGGACCTTCAAGGGATCAAAGGCATCTGGTTAAGTGGTAATAGCGATCCATTCTATATACCCATGTATATATCCATGAAAATTATTCATTGAGAATTCTTGCACTTGGAAATCTGACAAAAGTGGAGTGAACATGTAATAGACATATTTAAGAAGTTTTTTGTCCACAAGGGCAGTACGCCTATTTTCCCTTATGGTTAAGGAGTTGAGATACTTGAGTTTAATGTGTCTAGGTAAAAGGACTTGGAATACTTGACATAAAGTCGCGAGTTAGCTGAGTTCGTTATAATTTTGTTATCCCTTCATCAATTCAGGGTATAAACCTGTGAAAATCTACTTAAGAAGCAAGTCTCTTTCGCATTTGTGGTCCTTTATTCTTTAGTTAAATGTTTCCAGAATTTTGATTCCGGTATGTTAATGCTTTATTGGTTTTAATGATCTGATTTTAATTTTTACTTGTAAATTGCATAATTTGTAGATGCCTTCGAGTCTGTAAGACATGGAATTAAATGAAAAGTTACTTTCCATGTTTTTAAAATCTCTTCCAATGAACTTATGCTGCTTCAGAATTTGCTTATTTGTTAGTAATGAGAATGATCCACTTTGTGGAATAAAATGTCTGTCTCAAGAACTCTTTTATATATACATCGGTATATTGGTTGAAGATTCAATCTACAATGCAATTGATTCCATTAACTACCAAGATCAATTTTAAAGCTTCAGTTTTTAAGAGTATTGAAAATGAATTACTGTTCGAGTTTTTGAGGTAATTGTCAAAGATATTGAATGATTGAGATCTTTGCAAGAACGCATTTTTTTAATAGAGAAAACTACCAGGATCAATATTAAATCTCACATCTTATAGTCCTGAGAATTGATCACTTTTCCAATTTGAGTTTGGGGCAGTTGTCAAAAGATTTTAATTCACATTAGTCTTTTCCTTTATTGAAGTTGGATTCCAGGGTTTTGATCTAATTCCAAGTGTAGTGTCAAATGATGCCATATATCAAATCCACTGGTTAGTGTTGAGCCATCTAACAGCTGGTTGGACATACCTTTGTCTTTTCTCTTTTATTGGGTGTCATTGGTTGGACATGTCTTTCTCGAGCGTTTCATGGTGCTTGTCTGTCTGACCAAGCACAGCTGGAGCAGGAACTTTGTGAAGAAAGTAACGAGGGGGCTTCTCCATTGCTAGATGCCCCCTTTCACGGAGTTAGCAGATACTTTTGTATTAACTGCAACAAAGGCTTTGGGCTTTTGTACAATGAGAATATTAGTGCCTCCTTCTCGAGTTGAGGTGTAGAAATTCTAGTACGAATCATTGAGTACGAATCCAAAGAGAATCCCATCCAGATAGAAAAGTTCTGGAGGTCTTAGCACCACAATGACTCCAAAGATCACCTGATCCACGTATAAAAGCTTTGAAGGTATTAACAGTGTACGTATTGAATTAAAAAAAATCAATGACATTATATATAAGAACACAAAATGATTAATGATGTGGATATCTTGCATCTAGTTTATGTATTAGGAATGGCAATGTCATCATTTTGTTTTGTTTTAATAAAAAAAAACACACATATATAAAAGAATTTGTAGTAATCACATCAATTATATATTAAAAAATTCAAATTACATTATTATAAGCTTCTTGAAAGTGAAATAAAAGAAGACATACATGCTTGATCTATGTTTACAATAAAATCCATTGATAATTAGTAAGTCCTCTATTACAGTCTTCCCAATTTAATCAAAGTAATCAAATACTGTAGTGTGCAGGCCATCAACTTAATAGAAATGCATTAAATGAAAGGAGGATACTATAGTGTGCAGACTATCAACTTAATATAAATGGACATGCTCGTGAATAATCCAATCCTCCTTAAACCGTGCATTTGGAACCCGGTTTATATACATGGTGAAAAGAGACCTGATAAAATACATGGAAAACCATTAGAATTTCACGTTGTAAGATGAAATTTCTGATAGTGAACTATTTCACATATTTAATGACTAGAAGTTGGTCTCCAGATGGTTGCAATATGTTAGTATATTTTTCAACAGTGAACAAAATAGTAAACCTCAAGGTAATTCATTCAAGAAGATTGTAACTTCCCAGTCCCAACCCTATTTCATGCTAAAAAAGAAAAAGAAAAGCATCATCTCTTAGTTGGGACCCACTAGCTGTACAAAGTCGGGTGCCCTTGTAATGCATCATCAAATTATGCCTAGGCATGAGATTCATCAATTTTCTCTTGGACAATTTGCCTTTTAGCTTTATTCTGTGTTTATCCTTATCCTTATTCCACTGCTTTAAAAAAGGCTGAAAGATGAAACCTGGAGTAGCACAATGAACCAGAAAAATGAATTTATTCTCAAAAGGACTAATTTTTTTTAGACTCATGGTATTATTACAAGAAGTTCTTTAAATCTCGCAGCAACAACAATAATAACTGAAGCTCCTCCTCTAAGGAGCAGGACATCATCCATGAATTGTGAATGATTCATGCTCCTTGTTCCTCTCACAAATCTTATTCCTGGAAGTGATTCTCTCTCCTTTTATAATTCAGTCTTTTGTTGAATGAATTTGCCATTAAAATATATAGAATGAGAGATCATTGTATATATATTTTAATGTAAAAAGATATTCAACCAATTGGAAATTTTATAAATGTATAATATAATTATCCAATTTTATAAATGTATGATATAATTAGCAATTGAGTTTTTAATGTTTAATCGTTTAAATTGTATTTTTTAATATAAAAAGAGATTCAATTTTATTGAAAACTTTATGAACCTATAATATAATTAGCAATTTAAAATTACAATTTTCCTAAAATATAAAAAGAGATTCACTTTTATTAGCAATTTAAAATTACAATTTTCCTAATCTGTAAAAGGAAAATGCACTCCAAACAACTTTGCCTTAATCAATGTTCTACCAAGTTTCTAGGACAAGAGGATGTAGGAACAAGGAGACACACAAGGGAATGTGTATGAACACCCCCAAATTTTAAGAAAATAAAGAGGGGGGGACATTGGGCATATATATATAATTCAAATTCAATAATGAAATACATTGATTCATACCTCTTAAGTATCGTATACACTGATTTAAATTCATGATTCATTATTATAGAATCTCACTAGTACTTGAGTGGGCCTAATGGTTAAGAGCATGTGTTTCCTCCTAAGAGGTCATAGGTTCAAAACCAGAGGGGGGTAGAGTATGTATGCCTTCGTAGATTTAGCAGTCAAATCGTTGCATGGAAGTGAGTCCCTTTTCTCACAAACAAGGAGGTTTCATACACCAATTTGGTCTCTGGCTTGGTTGTGACCTTAAAAATAGATAATAATAATAATAATAACTAAGCAAAATATTAGATACTAAAATTTGAAGACTAGAATAGTACATTGAAATGACTCAAACCAAAAATTTGTAAAAAGTGACTAGACTTGGTCTAATGTCATCAATATCTAGAGTAAGACCCAAAAGTTAAAATTAAAAATGAACAATGGACAGTTGACTTATTATGTGTTATTATGTGTGTGTGTGCGTGTGTTGGCTAGGCTGAGCCTAGGCTGGGGCTAGCCTGTTTATTGCATGGAAGAAGACTGATCCACCCAAAATGAAAAGTTTATCACTAGAATTGTTCGAGGCTTGGTCAAGCTTGGATGCCCCTTGGGAATTTTAATTGACCAATTAACCAATGCTATCAGAACTGGACTGATGATCAAACCAGTTGACTTGAAAACTGGGAACTGGAAAAAAAACCGGTAGACCTCAAAATTAAGAACGGGGAAAAGGAATGGGACTTAAAAACTGGTAGACTAGAAAATATGTAAATATTCAAATTTTGAAAAAAAACATAAATATTCATGTGTATCCATATAAATCCAAACCATTATATACAAATATGGAAAATTTCTCATATATATAACAAGGGTGCATATAACCAAAATAACATTGAGTGCATTCCATATTTGAACCAAAAATACATCAACAAATAGGGCCTAGATGGCCTCTATAGTCCAAAAAAAATCATGTTACAACAAATACTTATATATCATCAAAATCATTGTGTATATTGAGATCCTCATCATTAATATCTCCTTCTATTATAATAAGATAGAGAAAGGTAACATGTCAACTTGAGATTTTGTTTGAGTGATAGGTACAATTTTACTACAGTCATGGCATAGGAGTTCAATAATCAATGGCACCAACATTGAGGTATATAAAGGGTTTGTTGCTCTTGATTAAATGCTAGTTCCATACCCTCATACATGATATAATCTAATGGAAACGTCATGATCCCCCTAATCCTGAAATCCATAAAGCTGTTTAGTCTATTAGATTTGAGTGTGATCATAAAATTCTACTTTCTCCAAATGAAATCTAATTAGGTTAAACTTACTTTCAAAAATCTTGAGTAAATTAATGGTAATGTTAAATAATTTTTTTTTTTTAACAAGGTCGGGTAGTTGATATATTATCAAAAGCTTTGTTGGAGCAAGCTCCTATTACAAATCACTGTAAAATGATAAACATCTAAGCCATGAGATAGGAACGTAGTGTCTTCTCCTAGGCTAGTGTTCAAGACTTCATGTATTTTTTTTTATGAGTATTCTAGTGTACTGCCTAACAAACTGACCAACTAGAAAGAGAAATTTACATGTCATGGATTATCTGACAGCTTTTCAAGGCTTATAGACTGTTTGCTCCTGAGTTGGTTGTTTCTTCTTTTCCTCTTTGACTGCGTTCTCTCCTTCATTACTTGTGCTACTGATTTTGTAAAATGCCACTGTGGTTCCATTTGAGTTGATTTCCTATTCTTCCTGTTCTTTCTTTGGATTTGCATTATGCTCCTTGTTTTGTTGTGCTTCCTTGGATTTGTATTGCCTGAGATAATTTTTCTTCTTCTGATGTTGACTGCTTTCCTTTTGTCTGATACGAGGACCATTGGAATCAACAAATGGGGTTTTCAGATTAATAATGGCCAAGTTTAAGTCGCATAGTTCGGAATCATGGGATGCATGGTGGAGATTAACCAGAGGCGCTGCAGTCTGGAGGAACCATCACAACCATCAATGATTAAAATCAACAGTCATTGGGCGCGAAAAGGTTTGAATGATAACTAAGGACAAAGGCGGGTTTAAAAGCGAAGGTGGTATATCGGGCAAAGAAAAAACTGTGAATGGTAAAAAGGGGAGCTCGCCCGATTCCACTAACCGGGCGACACGTAGCAGTGTAGGAGAGAGAGAAAACTGCTTTTCGGGCGGGTAATCTCCGAGCTTGATGTCAGCTCAATATCGATATGAACTGTCAGATCCGATGAGGACAGATCGACGGTGGGAGAAAGTCACACAAGTTTGGATGAACATGCTAATCGCCAACCGTCGGATTAGGCGCCAGATCAATGATCTAGATTTGATCGGAGATCAGAGAGAGGAGAAAAAAGCGATGCGATAAAGGCTTGGGGGGGCGGACTTGACGATAGATTTAGGTGCGAATGAATGCTTATTTGAAGTCCGTATTAAGCATTCGGTTATGAATTTCCTTTGAATTTCAATAGAAATGAGGTCCCGGAGAAAGGACCGAAATCTGGACATAACAAAGGCTTTACGTTGCAATGGGTCGCTGAGTGGAGGGAGTGGGGGGAATGGAGGGATATGGGGAGAGCGAGATGGGTACGAAGAGGGGAGGGGGCTTAATATGAAGTCTGCTCGCTTAGCAGAGGTAACATTGCGGGCTATTATATAAGGCAAGAAGGGGCTTTGAAACCAAAGAAGCACTATACTGACCTGGAAGGTGAAGATTTCTTCACTGAGATTGCTTCTGCGATGATTGCACCCTTTGTTCTTATAATGCTTAACGCCGCCCGATCCTTGCCTTTGATGAAATAGATTGCAACATGGTTCTTATGGCCATTGTTGCAATCTTCCTTCCTGTTGTTTCTCATGCTAGAGTCTGAAGTTTCATGGATTTTCTTTTGCATTTCCGTGACTTCCTGGCTGTAACTATAATGATGAGTCCTTTGTTGCTTTTTGACTATCGTTTTTTGATTTATTTCTTTTATCCTTGTGGGTTTTCCTTGATTTTGGTGAACTTTATACTTGTGCTTTTTGCTGCTCATTAAGGAATAGAGTTATGATATTCTTCTTGATTTTCACGAACATGCCCTTCATTTTTTTCCACTACTTGGTTTGCAAAATAATCCACCTGTTGATTGTGAATTCTCAAGACATGTTTGAAGATTACATTGCCAGAGCCTTCCAAGTTCTTCCTGATTATTCTAAGAATTCTGTTCATGAACTCATTGCTTGGGTTTTTGTTTCTTGCAATTGCCTCTATTATTATGGTTGAGTCTCCTATTATGATAGGATTTTGAATGTCTTTTTTTTTATTATTCTTATTCCCATTAGCAAGTTGTATGCTTCTGCCTTATTATTTGAGCTTTGTCCCAATCCCCATTCATATGTGACATTTTCTTTCCCATCAGGATCTAGGATTATTCCCCCTGCCCCTGCCTTTCTCGGGTTATGCTTTGAGGCCCCATCAAAGTATAGACGGTATCTATTCTGATTTCCTCCAGTTTGTTAGTTCCTCTTCACTTATTCCTATTTTCCATATATTTCCTGAGTTTATCTTCCAGTTTCCTTTTTGTCCATTATTATTTATTATGGCTTTGCTGAGCCAATCTCGCTCTTCCTGCTGAAGAGTGTTATAATCTGTTGGTGTTGTTCCTTTGACATTGAGGATTTTAGAAGTTAAACCCCACGTTTTTGAGAGGGTCTTCCCTATCCTTGGAATTTGATTTTTGAATATGCACTTATTTCGTGTCAACCAAATTTGCCAACATAGAACTACTGGACTGCACTTCCATATTCTCTAAATTGTGACTTTCTTCTTTGTTGTGTATGGATAGGCCTTCTCGAGGGTCCGAAGAAAATCAGGCAAGGGCTTTTCAAAATTTATTCTTATTTCCAATGGATTTATCAGTTGCTGCCAACATTCTTTGGCAAAGGTGTATTCTTGGAATAAGTGTTGAATATTTTCTTCAGCCTGCATGCATAATGGGCATCGTGTTGGGCCTTGAAAGCCCTTTTTTTTAAAGTTGTCACTGGTCAATATTTTCCCTTTTAATAGAGTCCAAATGGACATTTTGACCTTAGGTAGACTTTCTAATTTCCATGCCATTTTCCAAGAATCCCAGTCTTGTTGATTTGGTTGTTCCTGAAGGATTTTATATCCAATCCTAATTGTGTAATGTCCACCACTTGGGTCCCAAAGATAAGCATCTTCCTCATCAAAATGGATTGGCGCTGCCCCTTTTAAGAGCTACCTGATTATGCTCCATTGCCCTTCCAGATCTGTCGGAATTGCTAAGCTTTTCCAATCTTGCCACTCCTTTTGATTCCAAAGAGAGATAGAGTGTAAAGTATTGAAACCTTTATCTTTCATCCACTCTTGTATGCCTTTAGTTTCTGGATGAGTCTGTAGTGGTTCTTTTCCCATGATTCTATCCTCCCAAATTGAAATTGTTTTTCCATTGCCTGGGATTTTAGAAATATATCTACTCATTAATGGAATTGTTTTTTTAACCAAGTTCCATACTTGGATACATGGTCTTATTGGGATATTTCCATTAAGCATTATTTTCTTGGTACCATCCATATATTTTGTTATAAGAGTATTTTTCAACTAGCTCTCTTTTCCTGTAATTAGTCTCCATACTATTTTCATTCGCAGTGCTGCATTCATGAGCTCAGGTATTCATATTGATAGACCTCCTTGTTCATAAAGTAGTACTACTTGCTCCCACCTGACCAGGCTAAATTTTTTGTTTTCTTGCCTCCCCCTTGCCACAAAAAGCTTCTTAAGATTAGCTCCATTTGTTTGTGGGCACTCACTGGGGCCATGATTATGGCATATTGGTAGATAGGTAGTGTTGCAAGGAGTGCTTTGATTAGAATTACCCTTCCTGCCATATTCAGCCACATCATACCCCAACTTTGTATTTTGTTTTTCATTTTTTTCAATTTGTTTAGTCCATATTTTTGTCTTCATGTTCTCTTTTGAGATTGGAAGTCCCAAATAGAAGAAGTGTGTCCATTTTTCCTGTACAAGGATGTCTAAGATTTGTGAGATCCTTTGCATAGATCTGGGAGGGGTATTCCATCCATATGTCCTACATTTTGTATTGTTTAATAGCCCACCTGAAACCTGTAAAAAATCATCCAGAACTTTTTTGAACCTCCTTGCTATTATTGTTGATGCCCCTCCCAGCAGCAATGTGTCATCAACAAAGAGTGAGTGGTTTATTGTTTTTACTCCTTTTTCTATTCTGATCCTTGTGATATTTCTTTCCTTTCTTTGATTTTCCAGAGCCTTGCTTAATGTTTCCATCATTATAATGTATAGGAAGGGGGAGAGAGGACAACCTTGCCTAAGGCCTCTTGTGCTTTGAAAGAAATCACTGGGCCTTCCATTTATGAGGGGGCAATCCATGGAGTAGAAATGCATGCCTGTATGACTTCCACTATTTCTCTTGAAAAACCAAGTTTCCGGAGGACAACCATTAGATATGGATGACTGACCCTGTCAAATGCATTTGCCATATCTAGTTTGATTATGAGGCCTTTTTCTTGCCTTAGCATACTGGAGTGAGCCGCTTCCTGTACAATAATTACATTATATATGATTTGCCTGTTGGGCACAAATCCTCCTTGATTTTCAGATATGATTATTGGAAGTACTTCCTTGATTCTATTTGCAATTATTTTTGTTATTATCTTATATGATGAATTGCAGAGAGAGATAGGGCGAAACCTATTGAAAGTTTAGGGGTTTGCTTCCTTTGGGATTAGAGCAAGATAGGAGGATTTGGTGTTGCCTCCTATTTTTTTTTTTTTTTAAACATTCTTCACCATTCTTAAGAAATCCTTTCTGATGATATACCAATGAAATCTGTATAATGCTATTGTGAAGCCATCTGGCCCTGGGGCTTTGTCCGGATGCAGGCTCCATATGGCTGCCACTACCGCTTCTTCTGTGAGATCCTTGCACATTGCTACATTTTGT
>APFE030166697.1:0-82801 GCA_000404065.3 Pinus taeda | reverse complement strand
TTCTTTAAGAAATCTTCACTTTCAACCATTTCTTCGTTGGCTGAAAGTAGGTTTTTAAAGTGCTGGTAGGCTAATTTTTTTAGTTCCTTCGCTCCTTTGACCTCTTGGATTTCGACTTGAATTTTTTCTATTTGGTTTCTTGCTCTTCTTATCTTCATTGTGTTATGGAAAAATGATGTGTTTTTGTCCCCTGCCTTGAGCCACAGACTTCTGGATTTCAATCTTGCCTCTTCTTCTTCTTTCCTGTTTTCCCTATATATTTCCCAAAAGATTTCCTTCTCTCTTAGATAATCGTGTTGGCTTTCTTCTTTGTTTCTTTTTCAGTTTGCATGTTGTTCATTTTCTGTTGTAAATCTTTTTTTTTTTTTTTAATTTCATTTGCTCTTGCCCATTCCTTTAATTTGTTTCTTGCAGTTTTTAATTTTGTTTCCCAAATATACTGTGGTGATCCTATTACTCTTGTTTCCCATGTTTCCTTAACTAATTCGTTGATTTCTCCATCGCTGTCCCAAATTGAGCTGTATCTAAATGGGAGCAAACCCTGGTTTTCCATTTTGCCCATGACTATTATCATCGGTTTATGGTCAGATGTTGTGGTATGTAAATTTTTTTATTTTATGGAGCTATGCACTGCTGCTATATTTTCTTGTATCAGAATTCTATCCAGCCTTTCTTTTATCTTACTTTTGCCCACTCTTTTATTGCTCCAACTGTATTTCCCATTGTTTGGCAGTATATCTATCAAGTTGTGTTGTTCCATTATTTCTTTTAGAATATCCCTGGATGGGTTTGTATGATATGTTCCTCCAAACTTTTCTTCTATGCTTCTTACCAAATTTAAATCTCCTCCTAGTATTATTTTCCCATCTTGCACTTCTTTTAGTGCTTCTTTTAAGGTGTCCCAACATTGCTCTTTTTCCTTGTAGTGGTTTGGGGCGTATATATTTATGACACTGTATTTCTTTTGTACTAATTTGCATTAGATCCATTTGGATCCAGTGCTGATCTTTTTTGTGTTTTATTAATTCCCAAGTTCCTTTTTTCCATATTGTGCATATGCCTCCTGACGCTCCTGTTGCCTGTATTGCTTCCCCTTCACAATTTCTGAATTTTTTGTTGTTGATATTTTCAGTTTCTTGGCTGTTTGTTTTTGTCTCCTGAATCATAAGGATGTCTGGGTTTTCTTTTGCCAAAATGTCTCTTGTGGCATTTTATTTGATGGAAGATCCCATTCCTCTACAATTCTAGGAGACCACTATCATTATTTGCTTTTTGGGTGGTGCATGGCTCCTTTCCCTCTTTGCTGAATTTTTTCGTTGTTTCCTAAACTCCTTCCTAAAAAGGTTTCCATAGGTTTCTGTATTCCTAATGTCATTTCCTTTGTTGCTACTTCATCCCTGATTTCTTTGTTTATCTTTCTTCCTAATTTTTTTTGGTATTCTACATTTGGGGGTATTTCCTTTCACTGCTTTCTGGTTAGGATTTTGTCTACTGAGGGGGTGGGGGAGGCGGAGGGGTATGATTGTTTGAAACCAGAGGGGATGAGGGGGGATTGGGGGTATGTTGTGGGGATCTGGATTTGGATCTGGATCTTGGTCCAAGGGATGGGGGGGCTGAAGGATCCAGAGGCTCAAAAGGGTTAGGGCTAGCAAGAAGATTATTAACTTTTGGTGATGGAGGATGGAGATTAGAGGATGTGGAGGGCTGCGAGGAAGAGAGATTTGGTTGTTTGTGGAATGTCTTCTTTCTTTTAACCTGTTCCCATTTGTTTTCCGGGTCTTCACTATTTTCATTTTCATTTTCTTTTCCTTTTGTACATCTATTTGCAAAATGACAGTATTCGTGACATACCTTGCATTTGAAGGGATTTGTTCATAATCCAGCTGTTGTATGTGCGTCCACTGGTCCACTTTGATTTTGATGGCTTCTGGTAGCCCTTTCCCAAGATCCACTTCTACAAATATTCTGGCGCATGCATGCATATTCTCCTTTGGCTCGCACCTGTCTATATATTTCCCAACTGTGTTTCCTATTACTTTGACTAAATTGTCCCCCCAATAGTGAAGGGGAAGATGTGGTAGTCTGACCCAAACAGGGACAACATTGGGAACATCCATTTCTGGGTTGAAATCCGACATCCATCTGTTTAGATACAAACCCCTAGTATCCATAAAATAAGGTCCATTCCTAAATATCAGATCTCGATCCTCCTTGGTTTCGAAGTGGAAGGTGAAGTAACCTCTTCCACAAAACCTGATTGAGATTTTCCCATATATTGACGCAGTCCAGTTCCTTTCTACCCATTTTTGCATAGTTTTAGGTGATGGCCATAACCTAGTGAACTGCCCCACTAATCCATGCTTCACTAGAGAAAGTGCTGCTCTACGGGGAAGGGAAGGAGGGAGTGAGATTTTAGGAATATCTTCCAGTCTTTTAACAATCTTGGTGACTGATGGTCTGTTATTTGTCGGGCCCATTGCAGGAGAGAGGCAAAAGCTTTTACTGTTCCTTCATTTTCATGTTGTTGACCTGAAGGAGGCTCTCCGTCCTCTAATGCGTCCATGGAGCTCAAGCCCTAGCATCAAGAGGCCACTGAGGGGCAGCTGCGGGCTGTTGTGTGCTTCTTTCTACGTTCGCTGGCTAGGGTTGCGCATCTCCTTCAACAAGCAACTTGAAACGGTAATGTTAAATATTAAAGTAAAAAGATGAAAATGAAATATAAAGGTGAATGCCACTTTTACTTTAAGAATTTAACATTACCATTAATTAAATGGCATTAGTAGGGCCATAGAGTTGAATATTAGGTTTCCCTACTCATAAATCATTGTTTTCAAGCAAAATTTAGGGGGGATTCCCAACACTTTTTGAGTTGGGACACCCACAAACACTCCTTTTGGAGAAACACACCACCCACATTAGGGAAACATTTCCTTTTGTGTCTCGCAAAGTTTCCCCAAAAGGGGGATGTGGGGAAATGTTTCCCCACTCGTCTGCTTATCCCTAGAATGTGGGAAATGTGGGGAGGGTGCCCCCCACCTTTGGGGACACATCCCATGGAGCATCGACCTCAATCCCTCAGAGGCCTTAAAGAAACCAATCGACTATTTTTTCACCAATGGAGATATCCATGGGGCTCAGATGCAAGTAGAAATCCATTTTATCACCTACTCCCCAAGGCTAGACTTTCTCAAAACCTCAAATAAGGTCAAAGACATTTTCCATACCTAATTTGATAATCATTCATTTTTCCTTGTTGCTTTGTTGGAATGAATTGCTTCTTGCACTATTATGATGTTATCAACAATCTATTGGTTGGTCTCAAATCCTTGGTTTTTAGTGATCAATTTAAGAAGCAAGGGATTTTTAAAAGATGCAATACTTTTTTTTATCAACTTATAAGACACATTGCATAGAGACATAGACTTGAATTTTGCAATAGAGGAAGGGTTTGCTTCCTTTGGCAATAGTTCCAAGAAAGAGGAAATAATTCTACCTCCTACGTAGCAATGTTTGTGAACATAATCAATTGTCCTGCAAGGATCAACCTTTATAAACACATCTCCTTATCTCACTTCACCTAGGTATCAAGGGATGAGCCTTTAGGGACGGGTTGCTGATTGGTTTCTTTTAGAAAATCAGAAAGGTATAAATAATTTCTCTTGTTGACAATTACTTGTGATTTCTTTGAGTTCTTATTATCTTTCTTATGTTATTCTTTTATCTTAGTTCATCAAGCAATTACCAAAACCAAAACATGAAAATGAAGGACACTAGACATAGGCCAACCAAGGCTAAAACCCCTATGTATGGGAAAACCCATTCAAGAACTCTTCCTTCAGTAATTCAAAATGAGATAGACCAAGACCTTAGACTAACAAACCTTCCTCCTCCACAAAGTAAGCCTTCCAATATAATTTAATAGTCCCTTCTTATCCAACAACTTCATCCCAACAACAAACCAAAAATTCGACTTCCCAACTATAGAATTTTGACCCCAAACTTCAACTTTGCAGTTTTCTGCCCCTCCAACAACTTCACAGCTTCACATGTGTGTGTGTGTGAGAGAGAATTTCAACTTCTTATGCTTGAGAGAGACCTCCTTCTTCTTCACTAACCCTTTCCTCTTCTTTCCTTGACATTTGCACTTTTTCTGGCCCCAGAAGTTGTAGATTGAATTTGATGAGTGGGAGCGACAAATGAGGTCGAGTTGTTGCCTTTATATAGGAGTTTCTACCCTTCTGTTTAGAATGACTTGTCCAGTTTGAGGCTGACTTAGTGGAGGAGGCCTAGAAGACAAATTTCTTTCTTGACAAATAAATCCAAAGAAGGGTTCTTTACATTATGACATGGACAAGGACACTTGACATAAACCCTAGAAGCTTGGAATGGAGGATTTGACCAATAAATAATTGACCCAAGCATGAAACCCATGCTTTAATAAGTCAATTTCTTTAATAATAAAATTTTGTTTTCTTTCTTTTGATAAATACATGACTCAAATACAATTATGAGAACCGAAACTAATTACATTCTTCAATAGTTTTCATGGTTTCTCTCTGAATATGGCAACCTTGGCCTCAAATCTCTTGAACATTTTTGTATCCTTGTAGACAGAATCATGTAGGTTGTCGAACCTGTCTGTCAGGTGGGGAGCTGAAGAGCAACAGGGCCGCCCCCCCCCCCCTTTTTGCGGGAAGACTGTGTCAACAAATCCTTCCTTCCTCCTTTTCAAGCGTGAGTCTCGAGCAAGGCGGCCCTCTAGGGGAGCTACAATTGGCTTCGAGGTGTTGCTAGCAGTTCCTTTTTCGATTAGTATCATCCTAGTTTTTACCTTTTCCGGTGGCGGCCTAAGGTGGTTTTCTTTTTCAATTTGGGCCGCTGCTGTTTTTTTAACAAAGATGTCAGAATGTTCTTAACCCCTTGATTATGGTGCCTACGGGTAATCGGGCGAGGCTCCGTCAACCTTTCATACTTCAGCTAAGTTCTAATATAGGTGTGCTCTCTCTTTTGTTGCTTATTTCTCATTGCCTTCTAGTTCTTTTAGTCCAGTTGTCCTTCTTGGCGCAATCAGAGGTGCCCCGGTTGCAGTCAACAGGTCGGGTGGTTGGGGATATTACCACCCTAGTCTCAAAAAAGACACCTGAATCTCTCTCATTAATGTCGAAGTCTTATGCCCCCTCACAGCATAGTGTTCACTTCCAAAATCTAGCCTAGGGACATGAGCCTCGGGATAGTATAGGGACATGAGCCTCGTGATAGAATAGTATTCATGAGACCAGTAGATGTAGAGGAATAGAGGAGGAAAGAGGCATATAAATCTCCAGTTAAAGAGTCATTTTCTCAGGTTGATCCCTCCAAAGCCTCTTCTCCTTCATCGAATCACCAAGTGCTAAGAGGTGAGGAGGCCAAAGATCGACGACGACAGAAAGCCTTCAAGACAAGTCAAAACAAGCACTCACTCTCCCTCAGGGTGGATGTCAATCTCAACAGAGTTTCGAGCCTTATGCAGTGGGCATTAGTAAGTAGGATGTTTTATATGTTGTTCTCAAAAGGCAACATCTAGAGTGGGTGGAGTCAACATGTAAACCTATCCTTGGGTATTATTCGATGATAAGCCTCCTTATGAACGACCAACTTGCTTTTCATTTCTTATGAGATGCATTAGAGAAATTTTGAGATCTAAATTGGTTTCAAAACAAAAACGTACAACCAAAATCAACTTTATAAGAACTAATAGGATTCAAGATGATGATGTCAACCATGGGGGATGATTCACCATTTTTTGAGTTAAAAAAAAAAAAAAAAAAAAAAAAAAAAAAAAAAAAAACTATTTTTTCAACTTATCTCCCTATGGTTTTACTCAAATTTCGAGCGAGAAAACTCATTGGATGCAAAATTTAGTTCCTCATCCAAGGAGTACCCATGTTGCATACTTTCTATGGACCTTGCTACACGAAAAAGAGAAATACATGAAAAATGTGATTGCAATAATGTTTGTTCATGTATTTCTCATTTTTCATGTAGCAGGGTCCACCAAAAGTATGCAACATGGGTACTTCTTGGATGATGAATTTAATTATGCATCCAACAAGAGACCCTGCTCGAAATTTGAGTAAAACTATAGGGATATATGTATACAAAATAGTTTTTCCTTTTTTCCCTCCAAAATTCGATAATGTAATCTAATATTATTTTATTATTTCCACTATTATTTTATAAAATTCCTTAGGAGGCCCATTTTAGACCTCAAAATTTTTCTAGTGAAGATCTGTTAAGGGTTCTGGAAAAAGCATAGGTGTTTGGAAAAGGCTTCTTATGAACTCAAATATGGTACAAGTGTCGCCTCAAATACTTATGGGTACAACTACCAAGGTTCCTGCCTACACTGTGGACTAAAAATATTTTCATCAATATTGCAAATGCTTTGAGGAAATTTATATATTTCGATAATAAATACCTGGTGGAGTTTGTAAAAAGGATTGCGTGGATTCTTGTGGAGATGGATACTTAGGAGAGGCTCCTTGATGAATTGGTCATTTACTATGCCAAACGAATTTATGTCCAATCCCCGGATTACTAGAAAGTTCCCTTTCGGTGCCTCAATTGCCACCAAATGGGTCATTTGAGAAAGGACTACTAGAATATGCACAAGGGACGTGCAACTAAACACATAGATAAAATAGCCTTGGAATTGACGAATTATTTATCATCAGATGTTGGTCGTACAACCTTGGTTCAAAAGGAAGGGGTCTCGTCTATGACCTGTGGTAAAGCCTCTGTTAGAAAATTATATATTACGGAGCAATGGAACACATAAAATATTGTAGAAATATAAACACAGAAAACGCATAAAACAAGAGAGACACAGATATACGTGGTTCACCCAGTTTGGGCTACGTCCACCCCGAACAGCCAGTCCTCCCTTTCTATTATCCAGCAAAATGAAGAGACACAACCTACAGCAAATCCGCTGTAATATCCTCTGTTTTCTCTCACAGTCTCACCTCTCTATTTTCCGCTCACACACCGAATACACATCTATTACACAGCCTCAAATACAATGCCCTCATACAAAGAGAGGGGTTGCCTTCTAAGCAAAAAACCCTAAACTAAACATAAGTTCTACCATCAGATCATCCGCCTAATGAACGGCCCAGATTGACTAGAAATTACTATACTTTTACAAGGCACATTTACATTTGTTTTTAGCTTCGGGGGCGCTACCCCCGAGCCCCTGCCGGGGGGGATCGGCCCCCCCAGACCGTCGCAGGGGGGACAAGTCCCCCCCGCGTGGAGGGGTGTACAAACTTCCTGGGGTATACATCCGGCTGAAACAAAGACCTCTGAACAATCATGCTCCACACACAACAACCTCCTATGCGCCTATTTTTCCAAACTTGGCTGGGTCAACGGGTGATAATGTGGACTTCATGGCTCCTTCTCAACAACAAAGGGAATCAACAAAGGTGTTTTCAGATTCAAGGGCTCCCTCTAATGGCTTACAATGGGAGTCAAACTTAGTATACCCTTATTCTCTCAAGGTAGCCCCTTTCAAAGACTCTTTAATTTTGGTCTTATCCCTGAAATACTTGCTCATGTTAGATGAATATAATTATGCTTCCGTGTCTTCTGGATTTTCTGCCTCTTCTGATATATGTCTTATAAATAACTCTCTTTCTCTTTTAGGGCTCAATCTAGTAAACAATGATAGAACCGGTTCATCCCTGGACTAGGACTTAAGTTTTCCAAACCCCCTGAACCGTCTTCCCCCTTAATCTTCTACAACTATTGCTACGATGACTCCTTCTTCCTCCCACTTTACACCCCTAGTGGGCCAACCCAAATCCATAGGACTTTTAGATACTAATTGTTTTCCTCTGCTTATTCCCTTGACCCATTCATCAACTCTTTGTGCCTCTGAAACTTCCTCAGGTATTCCTACATCGTCCTCCTTGTTCTATTGTGGCATTCTAAAACCCTCTCCTTTATAGATCCATAATTCCTCTTTCATGTCCTTGTCTCTAGTGGACACTCCCATATTTCCTGATGCCAATGACACTGTCAAAAAAAAAAAAAAGGAAGAAGAAGAAGAAAAAAGCTTTGGCTAGAGATAAATCTTTATCTATGAACCCTGCCTCAGTTTCTTCTTCTTCTCGGGCCCTTAGGGCGTAGGAGCCCTCAGGTGGGGGTTAGAAACGATAAAAAAAATTCAAATAAAAAAGATTTGGCTAGAGATAGATCTCTGTCTATGAACCTTGCCTCAGTTTCTTCTTCTTCTCGGGCCCTTAGGGCGTAGGAGCCCTCAGGTGGGGGTCAGAAATGATTTTACTTTCTTTGAACATTAGAGGGGTTGGGGGAAACCATAAATACCTTTCACCCAAAAGATTAATTGATACACATTGCCCCTCTGTAATGTTGTTCCGAGAAACCATGGTGATAAGAGACAAAGCTATGAATTTATTCTAAAAAATATGTCCTGGGTGGTGTGTTTGTGCTTCAAATGCAAATGGGCAATCCAAGGGTTTAACGACCCTATGGCATCCTTCTTAGGATTCATTTAATGCCTTTCAATCGAAGGTGGGCATTATTCTGGAAGGTCATTTGAGGGGTCTCTCTGAGCTAGTGACCATCGTAAATGTCTATGGTCTATATGAAGACAAAATTGACTTCTTGTAGTCCTTCAATCATAGTGGTCTCCTTGGTTATGATAAGTTGATTTTGGTTGGAGACCTCAACCTTACCTTATTTGCCAATGAAGTTTGGGGCAGTCATTCTAGGGTGGACCCTTTAGGCTCTTACATCTTAAATCTTTTTCAGAATGTAGATTTTCTTGACATTTTCCCTTCTCCTATGGTCCCCTCATGGAGAAATAGGTACTAAAGGCATATAAAAAAATGTTGAATTGCTTCTTAACGACAAATAATTTGACTTGTTTCATAAGAAAATACGGATCATGGACCTCGTTTGACAATATTTATGATCATATGCCAATCTTTCTAGAGATTTAATTTTAGATTCCTAAATCCTTCTACCCCTTTAAATTTAATCATTCATGACTTAAGGATCCACTTTTTAACAACCTTGTTAGAGGTTGTTGGCACAAAATAGAGATCCCATATTCTGATATGGATGTCCTTTCCTATAAGTTAAACATGCTGAAGAAGATAATGATTAATTGGGAGAAGGAGAGAAAGAAGTCCCTCAATGTTGAAATTGTCTCTATTGAGCGGGAATATAATTTATTTAGTCGAACCTTCTTTACAGACTCATTCACTGTGGAAATTAAAAGCCACCTGTTCAACCTCCAGACAAGGAAACTTCATATTTTGAAACTCAAAGAGGAGTCCTGAAGAATTAAGAGAAGGGCCAATTGGATATCTTAGGGGGGTGGCAATACAATTTTTTTCCACAAGTTCGCCTCTCATAGGATAATGATAAATTCCATTTGGGAGTTGAAGGGGCCTGAAGGAAATACTATATCTTCTCAAGAATATCTTAAAGGGGTAGTGATCTCTCATTTCTCATCTCTTTTTAAGTAGCCTAATGCCAATAATTTAATGGACCAATTGCAAATTATCAACTTGTTTCTACGCTTATTATTTGAGGAGGAGGCCGTTAATATGGGAAGAAAAGTCTCTTTGGGAGGAGTTGAAAACTATCTAAAAAACTTGTGCTAAAGAAAAAATTCCTGGACTGGATGGTTGGCTGAAAAAAATTCTTTATCCACTTCTTTGACCTTCTTGACGAAGACATCCTAAAGGTTTTTGAGGAATCTAGAGTCAAATGCAGAGTAAGTAATGCAATTAATGCTACCTAAATTGCATTGATCCCAAAGTCTTCCAAAGCTCATACCTTTAATGAATTTCATCCTATTTTCTTATGTAATCTGATATACAAAATCATCTCCAAAACTATAGCCAATAGGCTGAAGGAGAATCTAGCAATGAATATATTGAAAGAACAATTTGGCTTTCTCCCAGGTAGGTAGATTTATGATGTTATTTAACTAGCTCAAGAATGTCTATACTCGATAAAGTCGAAGATGATCAGGGATCTCATTTTCAAAATAGATTTGGTAAAAGCCTATGACAAGGTAAATGGGATTTTCATAGGATGCTTCTGATTCACACATGCTTGAGACCCCTTGTTAACAACTGGATCATGAACTGTGTTTCCTCGCCAAACTTTGCAGTTCTAATTAATCGATCCCCATCTAAGGTTTTTTACCAACTCTAGAGTCTAGAGGTCTCCTACAGGGATGCCCCTGTCACCTCTAGTATTTCTTATGATGATGGAAGGTGTAAGTCGTTTGATTCTTAATGAGAAAAGGGTTGGAAGGATCAAAGGTATACAAATTTATGTTGCACAAACCATTACTCGCTTACTCTTTGTCGACAATGTGCTCATTCTGGGGGATTGTTCGATGGAGGAATGGCTTGAATATAAAAAAAAATATTTCTTCTTTCTACAAGACAACAAGAATGGAAGTTAGTCTTAACAAATCTAGCTTCCTCCAACTCGAGATTGAAGATCTATTTAAGGCTAGGATAAAGAAACTTCGGCCTTGAAAAATGGAGGAATTGGACAAAGGTTTTAAATACTTAGGATTTTGGTTAAAGCCAAACAACTATAAGAAGGAAGATTGCCTCTGGTTGGTCAAGAAGGTGGAGAGGAGAATTGGATGTTGGTGCTACAGGTAGTTGTCCATGGGAGGATGCTTGGTGCTTGTTAAATATGTCTTTGAAGGTATTTCGGTCTTCTCACCGAGTCTGGTAAAAATCCCTTCATTTATCCTCAATATAATTAGACAGAGAATGTTCCAATTTCTATGGCCAGGAAGGATGGAAAAGGACAAGATACACCTATCTAACTGGAAAGCTCCGTCCAGGACAAAAACTATGGGAGGGTGGGTATAAAAAATCTTTCGTGGTTTGGGAAAGTGCTAGCTTTAAAAAATATTTAGGGAGTTCTATTTGGGAATAGTCTATGGATTTAAATGATTAAGGACAAGTACCTTAAAAAACTTTCCTTGATTGATTGGATTCGAAGTGTAGTTGTAGCCCATCATCCTTACTCAGGATCTATGGTTTGGAGGGGTCTTATGTCTTCCTTTTCTTGGCTATTCAGCTGGTTGATCTAGAAGGTTAGGAAGGGTTATCAAATCCACCTATGTAAAGACCCTTTCCTAGGAGGTGCTCCTTGCTGTTTACTCCTTGAATCTCTAGTTAACACTATCAATTCCAAAGGTATTTATATGTCTGGTCAAGCCTTCAGTTCCTTTCCATTTGATAATTCCAGGGGTAGATGGCTCTCCTCTTTAGACCTTTATTTACATGGAAACCTTGTTGTAGAGTGGGAAATATTCATTAATACCTTGTCTCAAAACATAGCTCATCTCACTAACAAGGATGACTCTCTAATACGGGCCTAGAATAATGCATATGGCAGAGTAGAAGAAAAATCCACCTACTTGGCCATTTCCTCTTCTTTATGTTAAGTAGACTCTCAGTGGTGGTTGGATAAAATATGGAAATGGAACCTTCCTACTAAACTAAAAACTTTCACTTGGTTGGTTATGAAAAACAAAATCTTGACTTGGGACAACCTAAAAAAAAGGGCTTTCAGGGTCCCAACTCCTGTTGTCTATGCCAGGAAAATGAAAAGAATATACCTCACCTTCTCCTCAACTGCGAGGTTGCAAAGGAAATCTAGTCTAACGTTTTGACAACGATAGGTTATTTTTTTCCTATATCCTTCTCTTCTTTTGAAGACTTCCTTTCATATTGCTACAATAATTTAAAATGGATGCAAACCCTCCCTATCTTTATAGCTTGGTGCCTGTGGGGTTTAAGATTTTTTTTTTTTTGAAATATTAGTCCAATTCTGTTGCAGGATTCTTCAAAAGTAGTTGTTCTCTTGAGAGAATTCCCACCCAAAGAAAAATTTCTCCAAAGAAGAACATCGATCCTTCCTTCTCCCAACGCAAGTTTTCCTGCAACTCTCTTTGATGGCGCCTCTCAAAATGGTGTGTGTGGTGGATGTTTAATCATTTGGTTATCTCAGGTACATTTAGTGAGGCTAGCCTTGGTCTTGGTCAGGCTAACAATACAAAAGCTGAACTCTTAGCAGTGTGGGCTCTCCTATTTTTGTTAAAGATTTTAAAAATTCCCAAACTTATGATAGGTGGAGATTCCAAAGTAATAATAGATTGGTTATGCAAGAAATTTGAGTTAAAAGTTCTAAACTTAAGCTATTGGAAATCAAAGGTGGAGTATCTACTGCAAGAGTTCCAACGCTTTTATCTTTTCCACATCTATAGGGATTTTAACAAGCATACCGACTTTCTATCGAAAAAAGTGCTTCACCTTCAGAATGGTCAAATTTTCATTGAAGGATGGGTCAGCGAAATCCGCCATTTCTTTGGGAATTATCAGTTTTTTTGAGATCTTTAGGATCACACAAAGTATCTATGTGTCCAGTGTTTGGTTTTTCTCCTCAGATATTAGAATTGTGCTCCCCTATGCGAGATACTTTAGATTGTTTTGTATTACTTAGTTTTCTAAAATTCTCTCTGTTACTGTTGGTATATGTTAATCTCTTCTCACTCTAGGTTGGAAGGTTTTTTGTTCTAATATGCAGAACTTTCCTGGAAGTCCCTTGTGATATTCATTATGTGTATCATTATCTTCCTTGAAAGTATTTTTATGATGAACCCTCCCAGGGTCTCTGCTGGTATTTACTACAAGACTTTTGCAATGTAATAACCCTGGTTGAATTTCCATTTAAAAAATATAGGACCAAGGTCATGGGACACGTAGTCCAAGATGAATGGTGGGAAAAACATCCTAATGGGTGTTCATTTCAGTTTATTATGGCTAAGGAAATTGGCAAAGGAATTGACTATGGAAAAGAGACATTAATTGATATTTATTTATGAAAATAATGGAAAATAGGAGAAAAGGAAGGTTAAATGTCACATATTTGCATGAGAGAGAAATTGAAGGAAAAATGAAGGCAAATGAAGAAATTAATGGTCTTAATGATAAAAATGATTCTAAGGATTTGTTGTAGCGGCTACAACCACCCTCCAAATTTTTTCCTTAACTTCGTTTTGGAGCCTCCCTACCAACCTTACACAGCAACATATCTTGTCTTGTCAAGTACACAAGCTCTAGTGATTTTCTTGCAGAATGAAAATATGTCCATCAAATCTTGTTGCATCCCCCTCACAAGTTGTTTCACCGGACTTAGTCCAACTGCAGGCTAAGCAGCTCCCTCAATAAATTGCGCAATTCTTGAGGGCAACCAACCTTCCCTCTAGAAATTGCGCAATTCTATCTGGCAGCCTGCTGGGCTCCAGAATTGCGCAAATCTCCCTGTCACTGTTCACTGAGAAAATTGTGCAATTCCTTCGAGCAGGGCTGCTCAGCCCAGAAATTGTGCAATTCTGGGCAGCAGTCAGCTACTCTACCCAGAAATTGTGCAATCTCTTTGGGCAGCCAACCCAACTCCCTCCTAGAAATGTGCATTTTTTCCTCGTAGCTGAGCAAACTCTTTCATGTGCAGTTGAGTTGATTGGTTCCCTCCAGGACCGAGCAAAACTGATTTGCATGCATGGGATACTCCTCCCAACGCAACATGCAAAGACATCCATTATTTCAGGGATCTATTTTTAGCAGCTAGAGGTTACATGCAAAGATCATTTCAGAAACCTCCCACCAAGTGTCACTTTCCCTAGATTTGTAGCATGTGCGTTGCAACCTCGATTGTATCAAAAATAATCAACCGTATGTTGCAGATCTCATTCCTCACATCAATTTTGCAGCTCTGAAATCCCACATTGCATCTAGGAGTCGTCGGCACATTCAACTAAGATGTTTTGGGGTAAGCCCGCTTTTCATGTCTTGCACTACATTTCTGGCACTTTTTTATGTTTTTCTTCATATGAATGTTGTCTTCTTGATTTCAATGAGTGCTTGCTGCCGTTTTGATACATACTAGCTTGTACTAGCACCATTTCAGTTTTTGTTAACATCTCACTGTTGTCGCATGCATGAAACGTTTTTTGCATGGACGGTCGTTGTTGCGGCAACTCGCTTCACACACATGCATGCCTTCCCGTTTCCTGAATCCTAAACTTGTTGTTTGCATGAATGGTCATTCACTTTTTTTTCACTCATATCATCATGCATTCACACTTCTCATGTTTTCAGTCACCCATCGGCCAGACTAACCTGCCTTGGTTCGGACTGTGCCTTGCCCGACTGGCACTGCGTATTTCTGGAAGTGAAGACTTTTCCTTCCTTCCAGAAGTTGTGCAAGTCTAGCCAGACACTGACCTCCAGGCTTGCATTGCACAATTCTTGGAGGTAGCGTCTTGTTGGCCCCAAAAACTGCGCAATGCAGTTTGTTAGTTGCATGTCACTGCTAATTGAAATTGTGCATTGTGTAGTTTCAGTCCTTAGCAGGCCAAGCTGGACTATGCATTGCGCAATTCCAGCAGTCAGTCAGCCTCCTGACAGCCCGGAATGTGCCTTGCGTAGTTCTGGCAGTTAGTCTCTCGACCTCTTGACGGAAATTGTGCGACCTTCATGAACAGTCACATAGGTATGTTGCAGGTCAATTCTCAAGTTCGTTTTGGTTTTTGACTGACAAATTGCTTGCCATGAGCGTTGCCATGTCTCCATGTATCGCAGGTGTTCATCTAACTCTCAGCAACATAGGTACAATGGTTTCTAGGAGGGAAACGTCGAAGACACTGTTCAGAGCACACTTGGGGATGCAGTCGATCAAGTGTCTATGAACTTGCCTACCCGCGAAGACATCAAGTTGTTTGTAGACAAGGACATCAAGATATGACGGAAGAAGTATCACATCAAACAACACCATCAATAATAGCTGAAGGCAACATAACAGCTTCAACGAATGCAAGAGGAAGGTTGTTAACAACACAAAGGCAGAACAAAGTCACAAGCTCAGGAAGATCCACTTGTGATAAAAAAAACTTTGGAGACTTAGGCTATGAGGTGACGGTGCAACATGAAGATTATGCGAAGATAGAGAACAAAACAGAGAAGGAGTTGCATGTGCTAAAGAAACAACTCAAGGAAGAACAAAAGCTACATAGACGATAGAATGAGTTGCAGCAGGAACAGGTACAACAACGGGCGCAACATGTACTCACGGATGAAACTGTGCTCGTACGAGATATAGATGCATTCCAACAGCTGGCACGGAGTAGACATGGTGAGTAGTGTTGTTGATTGCATGCAAGGGAACTCAACAACATGCATGTCATTATGCGCACGCATGTGATCTAACCCATTTGGCACATTCATTGAGGCAAAGACAAGAAGCAAGTCTGGCTGGAGTTGAACATGAAGTTGACAGTTGATGCGCATGACCATTAGCACACACTTGAAGATCAACATGGACACTATGGATTAGTTTGTTTCCGGTTCGGCCACAACCAAGAAGACCATGTGCATGTTAGCAAACGAGTTCGATGGAGGAGCCACACCAATGCACCAAGATGCAACAAAGACAAGAGTTCGCTTCAGCAAGATGTCACCATGGAGCGCATGCACACCATCACGAATGACCAAGCTTGGCATCAGCTCACCACCTCCACCATCACAAGCATGTCAAAGAGTTGGTCTCATCACAAAGAACAGAGTGTCAAAGATGTCTTGCATGGCTTGCTCAAGCCATTTTGTCTCACATGGGCACATGTGCATTGTAATGTGACGTCTTGTCAAGTGGAAGTTCAAGTGACGATAGTTGGATGTAACAATCATAGAGTAGATGAAGAGTCATGAGGGTAGATGAACGGTCTCAAAGGGGAATGCTAAGGGTCACCTCACCCTTTGCTATAAGTAGTACCTCATAACTCATTGTATAGGTTTTTGGTCAGCCAAGCTTATGATAGGACTATCTTAAAGAGAGCTTGGATAGTAGTGTAATGAGCCTTGGCTTCTCCACCGCGCAGAGCTAGTATATCTCTTTGAAGGAGCAAGCAGTTGTGGCTGTAACATTTCACTGTCGAAACTAGTGGTTAGACATGGATGTATTGTATGACTGAAACTTACACTTATTAATATAATAGAGCCAACACGTTTCATGCATGTGTTGTATTATATTCTATGCTATCTGGTTTACTCTAAATGATACATGTATTCTTACGCATGCATGTGTGGACTGTTTTGTGCATGTATGTATGAATCTTTCTGAAACGTGTTGTTAGTTTAACCATCACTTTGGATTGCTAGCTAACTTGTCTTCCATGTGGTGATGCATCTTTTCTTGTGTGTTCCCTTCTTAACTCCGTTCAATCACAAGTTTCCAAAGGGTGCACTCATCTCAATCCCTGTGTTTGAACCTCTCATGCACCTTCCTTGGCTTGCTGCAGCTGTCACAACCTTGATACCAATAGAGACATCTTACTTGCCTCTGTGAAAAATCACAGTCAAGGCATTACTGTACGACCCACTGCTAGGACTCCTACACTAAACGATTTGAGGTCTAATTGGGACTTCTTACCAGGGAGATACCCTTACATGTTGGCGGGTCTAACACCGTCAACAAGATCAATTCATGGCTTTTGTTGGTTTGAATTTTGGTCAGTGTTAGCTTTTATTAGTTCAGTCTTTGGCACTCTCATTCTTTCATCCTCTCTCATATGCTTGCACACTTATAGAAATCTTGTATCATTGTGGGATCATGCTTGGAGCACTCTAGTTTTCGTTGGATTTGGAGAAAAAAGAAAAAGGAAAGTGGGAGAGTGCAAGGGAACAGGTGGATCAATGGCTATAACTAGATTTCTTTGCAAGTATCGATTTGCATGTATGGTTTCCTTGCTAGTTTTGGCATGCATGGTACATGCATTTGGTTTCTTGGTTATGCATTTTCATTGGCATGGATAATTGCCTGGACTGCCACTGGTTTGTCTAGCCTTGCCATTTCTTGGATAACTATGGTGTTGTGGGTTTTCCCATTTATTTTCTAATTGGTGCTCATGTTCATTATGGTTGTGGGTTGAGTTATTATTTCCTGGAGTTTTAGTTGTACAAACGCCCTAGAAACCCTGACATAACTTGAGTTGAGTTACTAGTCCTAGAAGCCTTGGTTAGACAAACCTTTGGATCCCTTGGTCGGTTGAGTTACTAATCTTGGAGCCTTGGCTGGAAAAACGTTCTGGAGCCATGCAAAAGTTGTGGGTTGAGTTATTAGTTATGGAGTTGGGTTGGAGAAAAAGCTCTAGAGCCTTGGATAACTTGGGTAGGGACTGATCTTGTGATAATTAGTAATGTCTGCTCGTGAGGTGGAATCACTAGTTGAGTGTTGAGGTGGTTTGGCCTCTAAAAGCCCTGGTTTGGTTTTGTTTTGGTTATTCCCCGAGATCCCACATTCATGCTTGGAATATGGCGTGTGTAATGTCCCCTAATAATAATAATAATAAATAATAATATAATATAATATTAAAATATAAGTAAATAAATAATAAACAATAAAGAAAAGATAATAATAGTAAATAGATAATAAATAATGAAGAAATATAATAATAACAAGTAAATAAAATAGTAAAGTCCTAAATAAGTATATATGAAAGTAAAATATAAAATAGTAAGTAAAATTAACAAAAAAGTAAAATTAAATAAGAAAGAGTTAACTAAAAGAACTATAAAATAGTAAAAATAAGTAAAGTTATCAAAAAGTAAAAATGAATAAAATAAGAAAGAAATAAATTAAGAGAAAATTTAACTCAAGTAAAACTTAAAATAAAAAAAATAAAAATTGCATGTTGACACATGGAATGTGTGCATGCGGTTCCCCTTCCAATGTTTGGTGTATTTAATAAATGACGAGGAAGATGAGAGATCGTTCCATCATCCATTCTCTTGGGAGAAAAGTGTTGTGAGAAAAATGATCCCCTGGCAGTAGTATGTTGATTGAGGGCTCGAGGGTGGCCAATTGTAGAAATATTATATGCAACTAAGCCTACGGTTGGGTGGAGAGTCGTCCCCAAAACTTTGTTGCGGTTAGCAAGATTCAAATAACGTTCAACTCCGAAATCACAAGTAAAGAATGACATCACCACAGGTAAGTTGTCTTTGCTCATATTTCCAAAATTCTATTTTAAATAGTTGATTAATTGTGTGTTGATTATAAATCTCATAATTGATGTAATTATTTGTATATTTTAAAATCGGGGTTGTTACAACATGAGGGTGATTGGCTAAAAGAAATATTTGGTTCAACCCAATCTATGGTCGAGTGGTACGTGAAAGTCCTTGAGTTGGTTGGAATTTTCATATTTTAATAAGATGTATCTTCTATTATGATCTATGAACATATGTATTGATTATGATGGTGATATTATGGCTGAGTTTCCATGGTTTACATGTTTATTTGATGGTTTCCATGCTGGCAATTTTTTGTTATATGCTAGTTATATGATGTATAATGTCTATGGCTCTTGACATGTTTGATGAATATATGAATGGTTGATGAATGCATGGATTAGCAAATGTTATTGCATCAATTATGAGATGGAATTACACCTTCTTGGTGATTCTCATATAAGTTTGAAACTCTTATGTTCAAATATGCATTCATGACCTGTAGATTACATGTCTGTCATATGTTTGATGAAATCTCTGTCATGGTTGGGCTTGGTTAGGTCAAGTCCTTGATTAAGTTTTGTGTTAGAGGCTTTTTATTTGTGTCATTTATGGTTTAAAGCCTTTCATCATGTTTTGGGTAGTGATCTGGAGCCTATCCCCGAAAAAGTGGCTCAAATCTCATGACCACAAGCACAAAATTGGGAGAAAAATATTGCAGTCGCTCCCTTATAGGCTTATGCATGATACTGGAGGGTTACAGTCGAATTCATGCAATGTTGTACCAACATCTGGGGGTACAAATCAATGAAAAGGTAATTTAAGTTAGGGCTTGGACACCTGGAAGGGTGGTTTAGCTCTTGGGGGTCCTGTAGCACCCGAGGGAGGTCAAATAAGTTTCGGTTTGTCAACTCGATTTCCTTAAGGTGATCTCGGAGGTTGAATCATATCATAGTAACTCTTCATCACATATTTACCTTGATGGACCAGTAAGCTTGGGTAAGTGTGGGAGGAGGGTGTTACAGAATGGTATCAGAGCTGCCAGGTTCAACACTTGGACTGGATGGGAGGAATGTTGTTTGTTATGTATGCATGTTAGTTGTCTATGTGATTTTTATGCATGCAATGTGATAGTCATTGTATGTAGTTATGTCGTCGTGATGTTGTTGGGTATGTTGTTGATATGTTGGCTAAGATAGAGCAAGAGATGCAGATTATCAAAGCGAAGTTACAATATTGGGCCTCGGGCTAAGAGCAAATAATCATATAGGTTTGTATGTTGGGCATGCAAGTATGTTGGATAATGGTTGTTATAACCATTGTGGTTATGTACATGCATATCATTCTATTGCTATTGTAGTTACATGTATGATAGATGCTAGTAGATCAACGTGATCATATGCACATGTGCCAGATAGTCATGCATTGTAGTAGCTTGTTGTTATATACATTACAGTTGTACACATGATGATCATGGTCATTTCATTTAAGATCTTGATGTTATATGTATCATGCTAATATGGATTGGCATGTGCAGATGGTTATGGTTATGATATTCAGGTATGAGTCAATATTCTTGTGATGTTGTGTCGTACTAATATAGACTAATTGTGTAGATGTGATAGCCTGCCCTGAGATACCTTGAGATATGAGTTGATTCTATTGTCCATTTGGTTGATCTAACATGGAATTTTTACAGGTTGTTTGAATTTTTGATTAATTGCATGATATGAGTATGTGTTTATAAGATTGCATGAAGGAATGATCTTGTTTTAAGACGGTTTTACTAACACATTACGTGCTGAGACAACTGATATGTACTTGAGTGTAAGTGGGTGCTAGTTGTAGTATTATGATTAATGACTGTGATTTTATTATGGAATGATTGTTAATCTTGGTAAATGTTGATTTCAAATTAATAGACATGATGTCTTGATCTTTGGAACATGTGACTGACATGTGTGAGCAGTTGCAGGGCAACATGCTTGGTAGTAGCATGAAAAGGTAACCGTTGATTTGTTTATATAACTAATAGTTGGATAATGTGACAATACATAGTAAGACTCGATTGTAGCAAGGAAAAAGGTAAAATAAAAGAAATGGGTGAAAATTCCTCTGGCTATGTTTGGAAACTGCAGTTCCAAACGAATGAGATATTTGCATGAATACAAGAAGTCTTCTTAACCTTGATTTTGTCTGACAGTATGTGGATATGTGCTAGATTCATGAACATGTATTTGACATGTATAACAACTAGTTTTCAGTTATGGCTGCATTCATCAAGGAATTGGAGTCCCTTGAGAGATGATATATTTACATGTTCAATTATAAGGCAGTGTGCTTGGCACAATAAGGTAAGATGACTGATATATTGTCACTATTTATTTATACACTGATAATTGTGTGTTTATGGTAGTATGATGCAGGGGATTGCATGGCAAAAGAGATTGCTATGAAATATTAAAGAAGGATCGGGTTGAGCTCTCCCTTGGAAGTATTGGGAACCCATGGGGATTGAATCATTATGTTTGTTGCTAGTTTTGTGATTTCAGTATTTTGTGATTTGTTTGCGCTTGATTTGTAGTTTTGTTGTGTTTGGTGCATGACCATGCCACTCTGTTTGTGGTGTCGTATTACTATTGGTTTTTCATGGTTTTTCTTTTTGGTTGCTAGGGGCGAATTTTAGCTCAAGGTAAAAATTTAAGGGGTTTTTCATTTTAGAGGGGCAAATTTTTTATAAAACACCCATTTCATATATTTAGCCCAACTTTTATTTAAAAAAGAATTATTTTTTTCATTTTAGCCAAAAAAAATGCAGATAAACTATGAAAAGACTCATTTGACCCAATTTGCCTAGTTTGGGAGGTTATATTCCATTACAATCGCCTGATTTTCTGCTTTGCAATGTTAAATTCGTTTGCAATCTCCCATTTTCTAGTTTGGGAGGTTGCATTTGGTCCCAATAAATAAACATATAAATAAAGTGGAGGTATGGTAAATAAATAAAACCTCTTTTTATACTTACTCCAAAGGTATGGTAAATAAATAAAAATATAAATAAACTAGAGGTATGGTAAATAAATAAAACATCTTTTTATATTTAATCCATAACCCTCTTTCTATTTAAGAAGGCTCAAATAAGAAGTTTTATTTAAGTGAATCCTATGGGCCAAATACCATATTTATAAAAGAGGTATGGTAAATTAATAAAAATATAAATAAACGAGATATAGTAAATAAATAAAACATTTTTTTTTTAGTTTTTTATTTTTATATATATATTCTCCATAAGTCACCTTATATTTACGAACACTAAAAAATGTGTTATATTTAGGTGAAACCTATGGGCCAAATACCATGGGCCAAATTATTATTAATACCATGCAAAAAACATTATTAATCCTAATATTAGTATTAATAAAAATAAAGATGGCACATGGTATTGACCCATGTTATTCACATGGAATGCCCCCTATTTAAAGGGGTAAATTAAACCAGCATAGATCCATCTTTACTCTAAATCTACTAAGCCTCAAGAGGGATCAAATATCATGATATGCAAACTAGCATAGAGTGAAAAAATATGTGATCCCTCTCGGGGCTTGGTAGATAAAGAGTAAAAATAGAACTTGTAATTTAATGTCACTTAAACATTTTAACTTGGTTCAAACGAAAAATAAAAATAAAATCAATTATTAATTTTTATAAATTACTAATAGTAGTTTTTAAGCTCCAGGTTTATGATAACCCATGGTAATACCATGGTATTCATGTGAGCATAGACTATTTAACGAGGGAATTCTATCAGCTTAGATACATCTTAATTCCAGGTCTACCAAATGCTGAGAGGGATAAATAGATTTCATCCCTGTAAGAATGGTAGATGTGGAGTTAAGATGGATATAGATTGGTTTTTATGATAATGAAGATATTAAATAGACTTAGGAAATTATATTGTAAAAAACATCTTAAGGCGAATGGTTAAAGCTACATTTATTCACTTCACAAAATTTAGTAAAAAATACCAATATCTCCATTAATATTGGTTTTTCTGATTTAACAAAAAAAAAAATCAAAATAGTGAAATCTTATCACTCTTTCTGCATTTTCTATGTCACCTTCGGAGAAGAGAGATAGTTTCCCACCATTTTTCAAATGTTCTCAATATGATATCTTCATGAAAAAGTTAAGGTATTGATGTTGGATTAGTTGTTTGAAAAATATGTTGGTTTGTACAACCTTTCATCTTCTCTGTTCTTCTTAGTTTGTCGTAGTGATCTGTAGGGGTTGGGCCACTGCACCATATTGTCCTAAAACACGAAGATTGTGCACCAAAAAGGAAATTAATCCACATGTTACAACGATGTTAAAAAATGCAAGACGTATGAAGGTAGTGAATTATGCTAATAAGAAATTTAGATTGGGAGAGACATAATTAAATTTTATTATTTAATTGGAGATTTCCAATTAAAATAATAATAAATCTACATTTATATATTTATATATTGATTGGAAGGCTTGACAAATGGTCCACTTATTTCCATTAGATCCCTTCAGGACTTTGGTATACCTACTACTTTCTTTATATTATTATAGTTGGGCTTCCTACTTGTTGCGTGTTGGGTAAACAAACTGATGTTGTTGTTTTTTTTTTTTTTTTTTTTTTTTTTTTTTTTTAATCTCGCAGTTGGAGTCTATGGAATAAGACAAAAGTGGTAGAGAAAAGATTAATCACTCCTACCTTGACAGAACTAGCGGTCAAGATCAACACCTACAAGAACTTTGTTGTGGAATATTATCAAAACTAATAGAAGGATATGAGAGTGTATAGTAAGAACCTTCACAAACACGGCCACTGAAACTTGCAACATTGTTTGTAGGAAGAGAAAATTATGTTCCTTTTCTCCAAACATGTATGTTAGTATATTACAGTTTAATGAATATGTTTTCCTAATATCATATATGGTTTCATACTTTAACAAAACATTTGCCAAGACTTCACAATGTTTTGAAACATTTGCCAAAATCTTACAAGATTTTATAATTCAGTGAAATATTCGCCATGACTTTACAAGATAATATAATCTAGTGAGAGATTCGCCAAAAACATTATATATACATATTATATTATTGATAAAATCGCCTCCCATTTTTCCTATGTATCATGGGGATTCGCCCATTTATTATACATATGAATTTAGGGTGGTTCTTAAAATGTTCCCTGCTTCTTGTTCTTACCTTTCATGTTTTGAGGGTCTTAGGAATTGGTTGGGGAAAGAGAAATTTATTGGAGCTTGGGGAGAGCTGAATGAAACCCAACAGGTAATGAAAGACCCAAATGAAGCTTGGTGCATAAGTAACGGGCGACTAAAGGAAATAATATGACAACTGGTTGGATCGGTTGGGTCCATTGGGATAAATGGACGGTGGCAAGACAATCATGAGAAAGGTAACATGAAAATTAAAGTGAATGGATTTGAGGTGTTAGATGCCATGGCTATGTTGGGAACTACTGTTCTCAATATTATGCATGCATTGCACGGATAAAGGGAGTTATCTTAACCTTGACCTTATGATATATGGAAATTATGTTGTGATCATGATTATGTTGATGTTTTTATGTATATATATGTACGTATGTATGTCATTGTCTGACATGATTGTTTTATGCTGATGTATATATGTTTATATACGTATGTATGTATGTCGTTGTTTGACAGGGTCATTAGGGATCATTTTTTTGGAGGAATGATTGCTTATGTAGGTGAATGACATGAAGAGGTTTCTAATTATAAAGAATCAAGTGAGCAAAGTAGCCCTGATAGATCTATGAGGCTAGTATCTTGTGGATATGAATTGATATTATGTGATTACACTATGTCTATGTTTATGTTATGGATAGGTAATGTTGAGGGATACATCAACGAAATGAAAGCAGTGTGATTTGTGACATGCTAGGACAAACATGGATAGTGGAAAGACACTTGAGGAAAGGTTGCCTGTTAGAGGCAGTGTGGTCTCTGGATGTGTAGTACTATTGTTGTGTATATGTTGTACATGTTGTACCTGTAGTGTTGTGTGCATGCTGCATATGCAATACTATGTACATATAGTGTTATGTGCATGTTGCATATGCAATACTGTGTACATATAGTGTGAGTGCATGTTGCATATGTGGTACTGTGTACATATAGTGTTGTGTGCATGTTGTATGTGTGGTGTTGTATACTTATGGTGCTATGTGCATGTTGTATGTGTGGTGCTGTGTACATATGGTGTTGAATGCATGTTATATATGCGGTGCTATGTACATATGGTGCGGTGTGCATGTTGTACATGTGGTGATGTTTTCATGTGGTGCTATGTACATGTGGTGCCATGTACACGTTATGCAGGTGGTGCTATGTACACATTACATAGGTGGTGCTGTGTACACATTGTGCAGGTGGTGTTGTGTACACTGTTGTACATGTGGTACTATGTGCAATTCGTACATGCTGTGTGGTGTACATGTGGTACTGTGTTATGTGCATTATGTAATCATTGTATCATGACATGTGTATTCATTGTGTTGTACACCAGGTGTAAGTGTATGTGTTGTGCTATACATTGGGTGTAGGTGAATGTGTTGTGTTGTACGTCGGGTGTAGGTGTATGTGTTGTATATCAAGTGTAGGTGCATGTATTGTGTGGCGTTGTATGTCGTGTGTGGTGTAAACTATGTGCATGTGTACGTGATTGAAGAGAAAAGACGTTGGGTGTTTTCCGGGCTTAGTAATCAATCTAGTGAGGGTACGTAAAGGACAAAGTTAGAAGTGAAGAATCGATTAAAGGATAACTGTCAATATTTCATTTCAGTTTTAATCATGCATGTGATCTATGCTTTTGATTTATGATGGTTACATGTGATTTATGATGGTTTCATTTGAGCTAACTGGATGTGATATGCTTATACATGATCATTTGATCGAAGAATTAGTTTGACTTGTGGTAGGAAGTGAACATAATTGCAGGTGTACCTTATTGACGATCCATCAATGAGGTATGATTTGAATTTATTTCAATTTTTATTTTGAATCTAATGGGAATTATGTTCTTGGTACAGGAAAGCATGAAAATGCCTGGTTGGGTGGTTGGAACTGAGTACAAGAATGTTAGCAACAACAATGAAAGGAATTGGAACAAACAACAGTATGCTAGTAAAGCACTTTAGGAGCAAGGTTGTTGTGGGACACTGGTACCCAATAGTGTCCATTAATTTCCATGAGCATGTTATGACCAGTATGATGATTTTGAGGTAGGGACTGTGTAACATAGAAGGGGATGCCTGCGGACTTGGAAGGTGTGCGACTGCACAGAAGGGGGTGACCGAATTTCCCGAGGGACTGTGTAGCATAGAAGGGAAGACCAATGAATACATTTGTTTTGGTCATTAGCATTACCAGATGGAATCAAAAGCACATTAGGAGTGTGCCTTAGAAAAATGAGCTAGTAATTGTTCAATGAGAGAACAAGTAGCGCAAGGATTGTAGCATTGGACAATGGATGCAGATTTGACTTTGGCAGTGGATTCTGGACTCCTTGGGAAGGAGGTGAATACTAGTGCTACTTTTGAGGGTGGAGGTGTGAGCCTCTGGATTCCCTTGTATCCTTTTATATGATGGTTGAACAAATGCGCATATGTGTATATATGTATATTATTGTAAATACTGTATCGAGCTAGATTTATAAAGCTCCATAGATAGTATGACTATTTGCTGGTTGAAGCAAATGTGTGAGTATATATGTGGTTGTTATTGTAAATACCGTAATGAGTTGTGTTATAAATCTCCAATAAATGGTATGTTGGTCATGTTTTAATAGTGGACATTGTAAATAATTCAATGAGTTGTGTTTAAAAGCTCCATAGGCAATATGTTTTGGTTTTTAGCGGTCTTGTTGGTTATATGTGTCATAGAACAATCATGAAAATGTTCCCCCAAGGGGGAGGGTTCTGTAATAGCCTTGGTTGAATTTCCATGTAAAAAATATAGGACCAAGGTCATGGGACACATAATTAAAAGTTGAATGGTGGGAAAAACATCTTAGTGGGTGTTCATTTCAATTTATCATGTCTAAGGAAATTGGAAAAAATCATTGGCTAAGGAAAAGAGACATTAATTGACATTTACTTATGAAAATAATGGAAAATAGGAGAAAAGGAAGGTGAAAGGTCACATATTTGCATGAGAGGGAAATTGAAGGAAAATGAAGAAATTAGAGGCCTCAATGATAAAAAGGCTTCTGAAGATCAATTCATGGCTTTTGCTAGTTTAGATTTTGGTCAGTGTTAGATTTTGTCAGTTCAGTCTTTGGCACTCTCATTCTCTCATTCTCTCCCATACTCTTGCACACTTAGAGAAATATCGGAGCATTGTGGGAGCATGCTTGGAACACTCTAGTTTTCATTGGATTTGGAGAAAGAAGTTAAAGGAAAGCGGGAGAGTGTAAGGGAACATGTGGATCAATGACTACAACTGGATTTCTTTGTAGGTATCGAGTTGCATGTATGGTTTCCTTGCTAGTTTTTGCATGCATGTGGTTTCTTGGTTATGAGATGTCATTGGCATGGATTATTTCCTGGATTGACGATGGATTTTCATAGCCTTGCTATTTCTTGGATAGCCATGGTGTTGTGGGTTTTCCCATTTGTTTTATGATTGGTTCGTATGTTCCTTATGGATGTGGGTTGAGTTATTAGTTCTTGGAGCCTTGGTTGGACACACACTCTAGAACTCTTAGAACAAATTGGGTTGAGTTACTAGTCTTAGAAGCCTTGGTTGGACAAATTCTCTAGAACCCCCGAAACAACTTGGGTTGAGTTACTAGTCTTGGAGGCCTTGGTTGGACAAATGCTCTGGAACCCCCGAAACAACTTGGGTTGAGTTACTAGTCTTGGAGGCCTTGGTTGGACAAATGCTCTAGAGCTCTTGGTGGGTTGAGTTACTAGTCCTAGAGCCCTGGTTGGACAAATGCTCTGGAGCCCTGCGACAACCATGCGTTGAGTTACTAGTGCTGGAGCCGGGTTGGAACAAACAATTCATAGCCCTGGACAACTTGGGTAGAGACCGGTCTGGTGATGGTTAGTGATGTCCGACAGTGAGGTGGAATCACTAGTTGAGGGTTGAGGTGGTTTGACCTTTGGAAGCCCTATTTTGGTTTTGTTTTGGTTATTCCATGAGATCCCACATTCATGCTTAGAATATGGCATGCGGGTGATTGGTTGAAAGAAATATTTGGTTCAACCCAATCTATGGTCAGGTGGTATGTGGAAGTCCCTAACTTGGTTGGCATTTTGATATTTTAATAAGAGGTATTTTCTATTGTGATCTATGAACTTACGTATTGATTATCATGGTTATATTATGATTTAGTTTCCATGGTTTACATGTTGGTTATTTACTGGTTTCTATGTTGGCTATGTGTTGGTTATATGCTAGTTATATGATGTATAATGCCTATGGATCTTGACATGTTTGATGAATATATGGATGGTTGATGAATACATGGACTAACAAATGTTATTGCAACTATTATGAGACAAAATTAGGTCTTCTTGGTGATTCTCAGATAAGTTTCAGATTCCTATGTTCATATATGCATTCATGACCTATAGATTACATGTCTGCCATATGTTTGATGAAATGTTTGTTATGGTTGGGCTTGGTTAGGTCAAGTCCTTGATTAAGTCTTGTGTTAGAGGCTTTGTGTTTGTGTCATTTATGGTTTTGGAAAGTTTTATGAATTTTTGGGCAGTTATTTGGAGTCTAGCCCTAAAAAAGTGGCTCAGATCTCACGGTCGCAGGCACAGAACTAGGAGAAAAATACTGCAGTCACTCCCTTGTAGGCTTATGCATGTGATTGGAGGGTTACAATGAAATTCAGGTAGTGCTATGCCAACTTCTGGGGTCCAGATCAATGAAAAGGTAATTTAATTAAGGGTTTGGACACTTGGAAGAGTCATTTAGCTCTTGGGGGTCCCATAGCACTTGAGGGAGGTCAGAAAAATTTTGGTTTGTTGAATCTATTTCCTTAAGGTGATCTAGGAGGTTGAGTCATATCATAGTAACTCTTCGTCACATATTTACTTCGGTGGACTGGTGAGCTTGGGTAAGTGTGGGTAAGTGTGGGTTTGTTGAATCTATTTCCTTAAGGTGATCTAGGAGGTTGAGTCATGTCATAGTAACTCTTTGTCACATATTTACTTCGGTGGACTGGTGAGCTTGGGTAAGGGTGTTACATATAAGCATCTTTGGTTCTAATGAATAGCAAGATGCTGCTGCATTTCACCTGAAAAAAGACCAACCTTTATATCATCCCAACATTATTGGAAGAAATGTGCCAAGAAGCCATCACGCTAAAGAGCTTTGTCCAAAACAAAGTAATTTAAGGACATCTGGACTAGTTCTTTCAAAATGGGTCTATGAATAGTTTCATTATCTTCTTGAGTCACTTTAAGTGGGATGTGTTCCAACATATAGTGGGCCGCTTCTTCTTCATGATTTCCTAGGTCCTTGTAGAGATGGTTGAAACATTGAACAACAACTTCTGTAATTTTGGGATATTCAATGACACTTTCTCCATTAATTTATATGGATTTAATATTATTCCTCCATTGCCTCATTTTGGCCTAATTTTGGAAGAATTTGATATTCCTATCCCCCAGACAAAGCAAAAAACTACGAGACTTCAAAAACCACTTTTTATCTTCTTCTTTCAATGCCTGGACAAATACCCTTTATTTCTCTTACACTACATCCATATAATCATTATCTTGTTCCATTTTTTGGTGAATGACTTCCAATTTTATTTTAAGATGAAGGACTACTTTCTCCCATTTCGTATGATTTTCTTTTGCCCATTATTTTAAAGTTATCTTTATTTCTTTCATTTTTTGTTCTATTATATGGATGGGAGATATTGCCACCCATTTTCCCCGTGCTTTAGATACCACCTCCATAAATCCCTTCTTCGAAAATCATTGGGGGCTGAATTGGAATGGAAACATACCATAATCTACATTTGGGAGGAGAGATGAAGAAACCAATCAATGATCTTAACCTTTAGGCCAAAGTCTAAATTGAGAAGGAGAAGCACTAATCTAGGAAATCATTGATAAGAAGAAAACTATCTAGTCATGCAGCAATGTGCCTAGTTCCTACACATCTATTGCTCCAATTGAACTTGTTGTTCATTGGTTTGATGATTGTGAATTCTTCAATAGTTATGAAATCTTGCATCTTCTCTTGAAAAGTGCCTTTAACGAGGAGTGCCCCATTTTCCCCAAGGATGGATAGTTGTATTAAAATATGCCCCATAAATACAACATTGTTTATCCTCTAATTTCCCAAGATTGAACAAAGAAGACTAGCAATAAATATTTTCTTGATAAATAATTACGAGCATATAAGTATTGACTATACTGCACACCTTTTAGCTTGGAATGTGAATCAAGTGGACAACTCGCTGAAAAAAGAGAGGTAGACCATACCGTGCACAATCCTCTTGAGGCCTCATGAAAGCTAACAACCTCCACACTACAATTGCACCACATATTACCATATTTTTGGAGAACTTATTGTTCCACATTTTTTTTGTAAAGAAGGTGAATTAGGGGTTTTTCTTTTTTGACAAGACTTTTGACTTTTGACTTTTGACATTTCCCTTTTTGAGCCTAATCCCCTACAATTCCAAGAGATTATTCTCATCATTTACTAGTGGTCTTTGCATTCCCTCAAGCAGGGGTTGGGTTTCTTCCTTTCTTAGTATTCCTTGGGCCTTTTGCTTGTTGAATTCCCATTTCTTTATCTTTGTATACTTTCTCATTCCTTATATCTTGATTTTCCTTCTCTTCCACTCTTTTATTTGTCCTTCCTGGGCTTGGGTCCTTTCCTTGTTCTCCTTCGATTTTTCATCTTCGGATCCTGCATAGAAAGGTCCTTAATTATTCCTTGGATTTTTCATAAAATGGAAGACTTTTTCTTCATCTGATTCCACTTCTTCTTCAATCCTTTCATTGGTTGGGACATTTTATAGCTGGGGCTTATCTTCATTTCCTCCTCTTGTGTTATTATTAGGAGATAATTCGTAAGGAATCTCCTTGTTTACATTCATTTGAATTCCCCCTTCTTTTTTTAGTTGCTCCAATAATTCATACTTGTTCACTTGAGGGCCTAAGTCCTTATTTTTACTTGAGGAAGAAGCCTGTGACTCATTTGGAGTTTTTTTTTTTTTTTTAGAGAAGGGGGTTTTTGAGTTTGGTTTGTTTACCTTTTATAGCTTTTGTTGCTGCATTTTGATGATTTGGGCTTCTTTTGCATTTCATTTTTACCAATATTCACCTTATTCAACTTGTTTCTATTGACCCTTCGATTTTGGGCAATTACAGACAAAATGCCCATACTCATGGCACAATTTTCACTTAAGTGGTAAATTGATCAGAATCAACTTGTTGAAGTAAAGTCCAATTATTTAAATTGAGATGAACTGCTTTCGACAAACCCTGCGAGATCCAATTCAAGATATATTTGTGCACATGCAAACATTCCTTCCTATGGCTTGGCATGATCAATATATTATCCCAACGCATTCCCGATATGTCTCCTCATTCCAACAATGGAGCAAAAAGTACAGTAACTTAACCCACATAGGGACTATAAAAGGGACATCATTCTCAGGGTTCAAGTAAATACTCCATCTATCTAGATAGAGTCGTTGTGCACCTCACTTCAAAACATGAGATCTTGATCCACTTTTCTTTAAATAGATAGGTAAAAATCCCTTGGCTACAAAAGGAAATTGAGAAGTGTCCCATAATCAAAGGGCACTAATTTTTATCAATCCAATTCAAAGATTTGTGAGTGGGCTAGATCCTTGGCCTTTTGCAACCAATGCGTTGAAAGCTCCAATATGAGAAATTGGGTGAGGTGGTAGGCCCTCCAAACCCTGAAGTCATCATGAATGAAAGATGCATTCAGAATTTTACTATTTGCACCAGTCACAAAGTTGCTACTAAAATTTATAGAAATGTTAAACTATTAAAACAAAATTATCATATAATTTATTCAAATATGAAAATAACATTTTAATAAATATTTAATAATTACTATAACAATAGTATAAGTTCGGTCCCTAATAAACTAGCTCCCAATAAATTCTCTCTTCAAGTGAAGAACTAGTTCTTTATTTAAAAGACTATCCATATTAAAAGTAATATAATTTATATCATATCTCTACATACATTGAAATAAGATAATGTTATTAGCTATTTTAAAATATTTTATTTACTTTATAGATAATTTGATTGCAATTGATGTTGAAATTTCTATCTATTTCTTTCTCTTTTAAAATTAAATTTGATTTTTTTTTTTATTTGATTTTTCTTTCTAATGATAATATTTTGAATTCTATTAGGAATATTTTCTTTATTTTCTACCATAAAATAAGAAGATTCATCTTCATTTCTATTTAAAAATATCCATTCATATTTTTTTCCGTAAAAAAAATTATAAATTTTTAATATTTTATAGATAATTATTCAAAATATTAAAAATTTCAAAATAATACAATTTATTTCCATTTTTTAAAACTAATAATATGATTAAAAGGTTGTGGAGGCGTCGTAGTGGTAAAGTCAGCTTTGTCATGACGGACCGGTCTTGTGTTCAATCTCGAGCAAGGTCGTAGCTCGTCGTGCGAGTAGTAATCGAATCAGGCCAAGCCCACTACCTTTTCACACCACATGAATTATAACTATACCAGAACTGAGCTGGTTCACTGCAGCTCCCTCGCGTGCCCTTGACCTCCAGGCGATCTGATTGTGGCTTCCTGGGCCACGGCCCCAGCCGTGGCCCCTGTATCGGACCCTCCGGATCCCCCTTCGGAAGGGATGGATCCTCAAAGCGCATTCTCTGCCTTGGTTAAATCGCTGCCTCCGCAACGCCCCAGGCCTGCCCTCTCAAAATTTGTGAAGAAGCTGGATGGGCTCCAAGAGGTTCAGTTACGCCCAGTCTTGCCCCGCATGGCCGCTCTGTCCTGGCTGAAAAAGGCCTCATAGGTCAATTCACAGGCCTCTGGCCTTCTCCTAGAACCATTCAAAGATGGGTGGAGAGAAATTGGACTGATAAAATTCAAGGGTTTTGCGGGAAAGGATATTTCACATTCCATTTCGAATCTAAAGAGGACAAGGATTTAATTTTCAGAAATAGACCCTACTTCATGGACTCCAGGGGCCTGTACCTCAACAAATGGACTCCAGATTTTGACCCTGAACTGGATGTCCCCAGTGCTGTTCCGGTTTGGGTTCGTCTTCCCCATCTCCAACTCCACTGCTGGGGAGACGAATCTGTGCGTGCCATCGGGAATGCAGTTGGCAAATACATCGACCGTAGTGAACCGAAAGAGAATATGCAGGCCTGTGCGAGGATTTGCGTCGAAGTTGACCTTGGCAAAGGACTCCCCGAAGCAATAAAACTGAAGGTGGACGAGTGGAGCCATATTCAGCAGCTCGATTACGAGTAGATCCCCTTAAAATGTAAGGTATGTCACGAATATGGCCATTTTGCCAATCCATGTGCTAAACTTGTGGATGCAGAGAGCAATGATCAAGAAGGCCAATGGGAACCTGTCAAAAAGAAGAAGTCTGCCCCGGCATCCAAAGCTCCTCTAGAATCTGACCCTCCTGTTCCTTCTGCCCCCCCGTCCTGCCTCATCATCCCCTCCCCCTTCCTCCCATCCCCCTCTTGATCCGCCCCTCCCCTCCTCTTCTAACCCTTTCTTTGTCTTATCATCCCTAGATCCTCCCCCCGAGGATCCTTCTCCGACCCCCTCTCTTCCCTCTGATCCTTCAGATCCTTCCCCCCTCCCGATCTCCCATTCGCAAGCTTCCCTCGATCCCCCCCTTCCTAGGCTCACAAGAAGCTCTTCCAAAGACCATGGATCCTCCTGCGACTCCTTCAAGAAATCAGGTCCTGGTAGAAAATCTGCCAAGCAACATAGAGACGAGAACGCTCAGAAAGACATAGCCATGGGAACTCAAACCCCTATAGAAGCTTTCATCCTAGGGCAACACGAGAAGGAGGCATCTCAAGAGAGGCGAGCACCTCTCCATAAGCCAAACATCCAATGATGAAAATTCTATCTTGGAACAATAGGGGTTTAGGGTATCCCTCCAAAGTTTTAGCCCTTAGAGAACTTATACATAGTGAAAAGCCAGAAATTATTTTGATTCAGGAGACAAAACTTGAGCAGCAAGATAATAGATCAGCAGAAACACTATATAGGTAGTACCAGCGACTCAAGAGGAGCTTCCGGAGGTATTGCTACCCTTTGGGCTCACAACAAATGGAACTGCATTTCAGAAAATCTACACCAGCATTAGATCAGAACGGTCTTGGAAAATAAAATAGACAATCAAACAGTAATTATCTACAATGTATACCCAACCAATACAGAGAAAAGGAAAGCTGCTTGGACGATTTGAAGGCAAGCATCGACGGGGAAACAATTATAAATATTATAGTGGCTGGTGATTTCAATCTGATCCTTCATGCCAATGAAAAAAGGGGAGGATGCTTTTCGCCTGACCCCTTCAGGGGCCGTTTGGAAGTTATCATTCGGGACCATGAATTTGTGGATGTTGTTCCAAATAATCATAGGTATACCTGGAGCAACCGTAGGCTTGGATCTGGCAACATAATGGAACGGCTGGATAGGTTCCTAATAAATGTTTCGTTCCTCTCCTCCTTTATTGTGGGGTACGCTAACATTCTTTCCACTTCTGCCTCGGATCATTACCCCTTAATGTCATGTTGGAAACCCACTGCCCTCTAGGGCCAATTCCGTTCAAATTCAGTCCGCTCTGGAGTTGGGACCCGGCGGTCAGAGATATTATTCAAAGATCCTGGAACCAACACGTTGAAGACTCACCAGGTTTCATCTGGGAAACCAAACTCAAGAGAATCAAACAGGCCATCAAAGAGTGGGCAAGAGCCAATTACAAAGAACCTGAAGAGATAAAAAAAAAATTAAAAATGATCTTGAATTCATCCAAAGAACGATAGAGGTTCATGGTCTCTCTCAACAGAATAAGGAGCAAGAAGGTGCCCTTTACGCAAAGCTGAGCCATATAAACAGAGAAGAAGAGATAAAATGGAGACTAAAGTCAAGGCAGCTCTGGCTACAAGATGGTGACAAAAATACAGCTTTCTTCCACAAATAGGCCACGGCTAGAAAAATCAGGAACAACGTTAGCTCAATTTTGGACAATGAAGGAAATCAGCATAACACCCAAGAGGCCATCAGAAGGGCTGCCACTGATTACTACAGAGAGCTTCTAACTGAAACCAAAGGAGAAGAGAATTACACTGACTTTCTTCAATACTTGCCCAATGGAGTTACCAAAGAAATGAATGACAGCCTGGTAAAAGAAATAGAAGAGGAGGAAATCAAAAGAACGATCTGGGCTATGAATCCTGATAAGGCTCCCGGGCCTGATGGATTCCCCATTTGTTTCTATAAGGCCTTTTGGGGTGTAATTAAAAAAGACTTGACTAAGATGATCAGATGGATTCAGAGAAAGGGCAAAATAAGTGGATATACCAATGCCACTGTTTTGGCTCTCATCCCTAAAGAAAACAGGTCCACTACTTTTGCTCGGTTTAGACCCATTTCCCTCTGCAACTCCTCATACAAAATTCTGGCTAAAATCCTTGCTGCTCGCCTTAAGCCCCTCCTCCCCTCTTTGATTTCGAACAATCAAGGAGGATTTATGGCCAACAGACAAATTACTGACTCCATTCTTTTAGTTCAAGAAGCCATCCACTCAAGCCTCTCTAGGAAGGAGAAAGGATTTATCCTCAAACTCGACCTCGCCAACGCCTTTGATAGAGTTAGACACTCCTTCCTTACTGCTGTTTTAAAAAAGATGGGTTTTGAGTTGCCCTTCATCATCCTCATCACTGCTTGCATCTCTGGGCCTTGGATTTCCCCATTGGTTAATGGTAGACCGGGTGAAGCCTTTCAATTCTCCAGGGGTCTCAGACAGGGTTGTCCCCTCTCCCCGTATCTATTCATTCTTATGGCTGAATCTTTTAGCCAAGCTTTGGACTACAACAGAAGAATGGGCCTCATAACTGGAATCAAATTTGGAAATGGAGCCAAGAACATCAATCATTCTCTGTTCGCCGACGACACCTTGCTTATTGGAGGAGCCTCCACCACTATAGCAAGGAGGTTCAAGATTATTTTGGACAAATTTATGGGGTACTCAGGAGGTTTGGTTAATCAGTTGAAAAGGTGTATTTTTGGATGGAATGCTTCAAATCAAGTCATTCACAAGATTGCTAATATCTTTGGTGTCACTTGCAACCTTGAGTGGATGCATTTTTCCTATTTGGGCATGCCTGTGAGCCTAAAACCTCTGAAGGCAGGAACTTGGGACATCATCATTGACAAAGTGAAGCAGAAGGTGTAGCAGTGGGGTTCAGTTTGGCTTAATCCAGCAGGACGGCTCATCCTCCTTAAATATGGTATTTCTTCTCTCCCCCTTTATCGATTTTCTCTGTATCAAGCCCCTTCTTCTTTTCATAACAAAATGGAAGCTATCCTCCGTCACTTCCTTTGGCAAGGAGGGAAATCTAATAAAAAGTAATTCAATTTAGTCAGCTGGAAACAAGTCATTCAAACCCAGGACAAAGGAGGTCTCGGTGTCAGATCCCCCAAATTTCAAAATATTGCCTACGGAGGGAAGATAGTCTGGAGGCTCATTACTGGTCCTTCAACATGGTGGAAAGGGTTCTGGAAACCAAATACCTGAACTGCCCAAGACAACAATTGCTTGATTCGGTCATACCCAATAGAGACTCTTCAAAAATCTGGAGCCTTTGTAAAAAAGCTATCCCGTTCATTACCCAGAACATATCCAAAGTGCCCAAGGGAGGAGACAGTATAAATATTGGAGCTGATAAGATTCTGGGACAGCAACCTATAATAAGCCATGAAGAAACCATCCCTATTCTCTCCTTTCTCAGCAACAAGGGTATCCATTTTCTGGATCAGATCTCTAGCTGGGATCCTCTATCCCACCTTTGGCTGGGATGGTCCTTCCCTGATGTTCCCACTGCTCTCAATCCTAGCCTTGCCTTACTGCAGTCTTTCCTCCACAGCAAAGCCCCCGTCAAAAAGAATGAGAGGGATGGCTTACGTTGGGATCCAACTGGCTCTGAATTCTCAGTTCGAGCAGCTCACCAACAAATCTGCCACAACACTTTCCCTATGCCAATATGGAACTCCTAGAGAATGGTTTGGAAGTCAGAGGCTCTTCCCAAAATTAAAATTTTCATCTGGACCTTACTAAAAGGAAAAATTATAACAGCAGAGAATTTACAAAAAAGAGCTATCAATGGTCCATCCTGTTGTCCCAACTGCTATGTTGCAGAAGAATCTATGCAACACCTCTTTGTAGATTGTTCTTTTGCTATTGATTGCTGGAAAGAATTGTATCCAATTGATAATTTCCCTTGGGTCGTCCAGCACTCCATAGGTGAAGTGATATAATACTGGAAAAATAACTGTCCTTGGAAAAATAAGAACAACAATTTAGTGCAGAGGGTCTGGAACATTCTCCCATACACCATGTTATGGTGCGTTTGGCTGGTAAGAAAGAGGAAAATATTTAAGGATAAGAATTCGACTTCCAAAATAGCCTGCAACAAGGCAAAAACTCTAGCTCTTGAAACTATCTCAGTCAAAACTCATAGCAATATTGATGCAACATAGTATAGTGTGGAAGAAAGGAACTTCATCAGCTACATCTTAGACAAAAATCACAGCTTTTAGAATGGAAATATAATGAGAGCTCAGCGCAAACAGGGAACCCATAGTTGGAAGATAAGGCTCAAAGAGGAGGAGTTTGCAACTTGGTTGTAAAAATGTAACTGCTTCTACCTTTTTTTCGATGGAGCATCCAAGTCGAACCCAGGTATTGCAGGGGCAGGGGGTGTGATCTACAATGCCAATGGGGAATGTGTCCTCTTCTATGAATGGGGCTTAGCGAATATCTCCAATAACAGGGCAGAGGCGTTGGCCCTATATCAAGGTCTAGGACAACTCAGCAGACTTGGTATAAGCTCAGCAAAAGTCTTTGGAGATTCTTCTATAGTTATTAGTTTAATGGCTCAAAAAAAAAAATCTCCGAACGCTCTCCTCTAGCAGGTCATACAGCGCTGCCAATTCCTGCAAATGACAATGGGAACACTACAGTTCCACCACATCCTTCGATCTTTAAATAAGCAAGCAGACAGGCATGCAAATAAGGCCTACGACAGGACAATCGCCAATCTGTTATGCAATACAGAGGAGTTGCTTCAGTCTTTGCCATGATTCATTTAAGTCCTTCCAGCATTTATCCTGACAGCTCTACCAAGTTGAAACAGTATCAGATCCTCCAGGCTTGCAGCAGGATCAACATCAGTGATCGAATATGGTAGAGAATCGTTCCCCTTCTCAATCTTCTGTCTCTAACCAACTTTACTTATTCCTATCAGAATCGTATCTTCTCGCTCTCAGTCAGCGCAGGCTCTAGGCTTCAATGTGACCTGGATGATTTCATTATCCCTGTAAATAACGACACCAAATGGGGATGGCCCTCCCATTGTTGTTAACTTATTTTAGATGACTTGCAAATGTCAGTTCTTAGTCTTTCAATTTGTCAAAATCTATACTAGCTTAGACTCTCTCAAACCTGGAACAAGCCGGACCAAGGAGATAATTGCTCTCTGTAACTTCTTAGATCCAGAGCCTCCTCTGTATCTCTCATGTATCACAGGAACCTATGTTCTCGCTTTTTTTTTTCTTTTCTTTTTTTCTTTCAGTTTTAATATAGCATCGGATTCTGTCAAAAAAAATAATAATATGTGTATATATTATTTCAATTACTATATATAATTAAATTGATTTTATTGTTAAAAATAAGAGAAGTGAAACTCAGATAAATATTAGATATTATGATTAATTTACAAGGTGTAAAGTGTCATATTATTTTATATTATCTAATTCACTTTCCTTTTATAAAAAATATTTAATTATATATAACTAAATTTTATTGAATAATTCAGTTTATTCAATTAATTAATAAAAAATTTGAGTCACGTCCAACCTAAAATAAATGTATTCATAAATATTGCAAACATAATATGAATATATCTGTAAATATCAATTTAGAGTTAGTGATACTAAATTTCATGCAATGCAAAGCAAAATATGTAATATATTAGCCTATGGTTATTCACAGTTGCAAGTTTTCAATTTTCATTTCTGACAGCACCATAGTGAGCATCGGAGCATCTGCCTTTTTTAGTGATGAACCATGGAAAGAAAAAAAAGGAAAGCGCAGCAGGTCAGTTTCCTCTGTTCAGAAGACAATACCGATGTCTTTGATGCTCCGAATGCTTTTTCAAATGCCCTGTCTCCTCCTTCTGCCATTGCTAAAGCTAATACCAATGCCAACGCTCCTCCTCCAACAGTTGAAACCCAAGAAGTCGATATAACGGCGTATAACTTCCAAAACGCTCCATTTCCTCGTCATGCCTCGACTTCTTGCTCTTCTGGTGTTCCAATTACCGTTCCATGACCTCCGAAACCCTACATCCCCTCTTCATGCCTCGGCTTCTTCCCCTTCTGGTTCTAGTTACTGTAACGCAAGGCGGCTCTTCTGAATCTTCAATTGCGGTCGATGGGGATGCCTTCCTCCTCTTCCTTGTTGAGGGAAGGGATGAAGGATGTGATAATGAAAAGATCAGAGTTGATAGTGGAAGTCCCCTCTATCATGTGCTTCTTTCAAATTGATTCTTCCAAATTTATCAGGTGAGCACTGCATATCTTTTTAATCTAAGAGATCTACCAAAACCCTCATCTATTGTATGCTTGTTTCTTGTTTTGTTCAGATATTGTATGCTTGTTTTTAATCTAACAGATCTACCAAAACCCTCATCTCTTGTATGCTTGTTTCTTGTTTTGTTAAGATATATTTGTTGTGTGTTTGTTTGTGTTATTTATATTATTTTCCATTATGTTTTATCAGCACTGTCATTACATTCTACTAACATTATATTAATTAACATTATATTGAGAGGGAAACATTTCTTCTGAAGGGTTATAACTTTTCCTGCAACAAGGAATTTTAATTTCTGTCTGTCTAAACTTTTGATTAATTAAGCATAGAAAAATGCCCGAGTCAAAATGGATCTGTGTCTATTTTTTCTCGATATTATATACCATTTTATTTTATCAACGTTACATATTAATCAAACATCTCTTCATCCCTGCAATTCTCTGTCATTCCATGTGTAGGCTTCTTTGTACTTTTAAATTTAAGTAAAGAATGTTTTGTAGAAATACCCATTTGAACAATTTTTCCTTATGTGTAGGTCTCCTTATCCTATTTAAATTAATATCAACAACGTTTTGCATAAAGATCTGTTTGAACAACTCTTGCCGAAGAATATGAAGAAGGCAAACAATTGACGCCGGTAATTACTGCAAGTGACAAAGATGTACGTTCTCTATTTGCTATGAGATGCCTTCCTGATACAGAAGTCATGGATCTTTTATTGAATGAATTGTACTATGAGATAGATGACACAGAGGAGCAAATAAATTCTAGCCACATTTAACAAGATACTGGACACATGTGGAGGAATTCCAAGACATTTCACTGTCCCAACAACATTCATAAGTTGCAATGAAGACAAACAAAAAACTTATGGTATAATGATGGAAAAAAGGCAGATGGAATGCTACCTTTTGGCTGCCTATCTTTCTGAGATTATGAAAGATCCATTTCTGGACATCTGTTCAGTTGTAGAAGAATCTAGACTCAATATGCTATACCAAAGAGCACTCGTCTCTAAAGACACGAACATTGGCAAGGGTTTATACAATCTGTGAAAATGTGAAGGGAATGATGTTCAGGTCCACAGGTGCAAGTCAAATTGAAGAGTTTTGTATATCTTAATTCTCATGACTGGTTCAATTGCTTTACATATTAGCATACAGGATATTCAAGAGATCAAAGGCATTTGGTTGAGCGAAGATAACAATCCATCACGCAGGACATTCAAGGGATCAAAGGCATTTGGTTGAGCGAAGATAACAATCCATGGTATACAGCCATGGAAATTGCACTCTACTTCATCGAAAATTCTTGCACTTGGAAATTTAACAAAAACGGAGGGAACATATAATAAAGTATTTTTCCATAGGGGCAGTACCCCTATTTTCCCTTGTGGTTAAGGAGTTGAGATACTTGAGTTTAATGTGTCCAGGTAAAGGACTTGAAATCCTTGATATAAAGTTATGAGTTAGCAGATTTGGTTATAATTATGTTATCCTTTCATCAATTCAGGGTACAACCTGTGAGTGACATCTACTTAAGAAGCATGGCTCCTTCAAATATGTGGTCTTGGTCTTTCTCTTTAGCTAATTGTTTTGAGAATTTTGATTCCTGCTATGTTAATGTTTTATTAGTTTTAATGATTTATAAGCTAATTGTTTTGAGAATTTTGATTCCAGCTATGTTAATGTTTTATTAGTTTTAATGATTTTTCCACATATAAATTGCATAATTTGAAGATGCTTTCGAATACCGAAGACGTGAAATTAGATGAAAAGTTAGTCTTCCGTGTCTTTAAAATCTCTTCCAATGATCTTTTGCCTCTTCAGAATTTGCTTATTCGTTAGTAATGAGAATGATCCACTTTGTGAAATAAAAAGTCTATCAGAATAAATCTTTCATATATACATTGGCGTTAGGTTGAGGATGCAGTCTACAATGCAATTGATTCCATGAACTACCCAGATCCATTTTAAAGCTTCAGTGTTTAAGAGTATTGAAAATGGATTACTTTCATATACACATTGGCTTATTGGTTCAGGATACAATCTACAATGCAATTTATTCCATGAACTACCAAGATCAATTTTAAAGCTTCAGTATTAAGAGTATTGAAAATGGATCACTGTTTGAGATTGAGGCAATTGTTAAAGATATTTAATCATTTTGATCTTTGCAAGAACTTATTCTTTAATAGAAAAGCTATCAGGTTCGATGTGAAAGTTCTTAATTTTACTGAGAATTGATCACTATTCCAATTTGAATTTGGGGCAGATATCAAAACCTTTTAATTCACATTAGTATTTTCCTGCGTTGAAGTTGGCCTCCAGAGTCTTGATTTTTTAAGTGTAATGTCGAATGCTGTCATATATCAGTCCACTGGTTAGTGGTGCACCATCTAACAACTGGTTGGACATACCCTTGTCGTCTCTTTCGGAGTGGGCTACCATGGATTGGATACATCTTTCTTCTGTGTTTGTGGGTACGTTTCTGAGTAAGCACGGTGAGAGCATGAATTTTGCGGAAGAAAGTAATTAGGGGTGTTTCCATGATGCATATTAACAACCATGCGTTAAGTCAATCATTGGTTTAGTGTATGAGCATTGTTTATGTAGATGTGAGGAGTAATTAACATTAATGTCCTGCAGTCCCTCAATTCTTTTACACCAGTCTTTATATTAGTCTTTAATTTGTTAGCTGTTAATCAAACAATTGGCGTCTTTCCTGTCAGAAATCGGCTATCTCGAAAAATTCATAAAATGGCTGGGAAATATAAAGCGACCATCCATACTATACATCCATATTATACATGACATTAACCATACACGAAGCAACTAAACCAATAATACACTAAGCCACTAAACCAATAATTAGGTTATCCATGATTGTTAAAATTAGCCATATCTCCATTGCTAGTTGCTCCCTCATTGAGTTAACCACTAAACCAATAATTAGCTTATGCATGATTGTTAAGATTTGCCAAATAATTAGCTTATGCATGATTGTTAAGATTTGCCAAATCTCCATTGCTAGTTGCTCCCTCATTGAGTTAGCTGATATATTAACTGCAACGGGGTTTTGGGCTTTTGTGCAATGAGAATATTAGCGCCTCTTTGTTGAGTTGAGGTGTTTGCTAGTTGCTCCCTCATTGAGTTAGCTGATATTTTATATTAACTGCAACGGGGCTTTGGGCTTTTGTGCAATGAGAATATTAGCACCTCTTTGTTGAGTTGAGGTGTTTGCTAGTTGCTCCCTCATTGAGTTAGCTGATATTTTATATTTGCTAGTTGCTCCCTCATTGATTTAGCTGATATTTTATATTAACTGCAATGGTGGTTTTGGGCTTTTGTGCAATGAGAATATTAGCGCCTCTTTGTTGAGGTGTCGAAACTCTGGTACAAATCTTTGTATACGAATCCTTGCTTAATTTTACCAAATGATATAAGCCCTTTCAATGCCTACCTAAACATTATGTCGGTTTATACATTATTAATCAGTGACACCAAAGATCCCCATCCACATATAAAAGCTCTAGAGGTTTGAACATAGCAATGACTCCAAAGATTCTCATCCATAAATAAAAGCTCTAGACGTATTAACATTCTAAACAGAACTAACAAAATCAATGACATTATTTACAAGAAAGAACTAAAAAATTCAATGACATTATTTACAAGAATACAAATGATGTGGATATCTTCCATCTGGTTAAGTCCTTCCTTTTATTACAGGGTAATATTTTGTAATTATTTATGAAATAAATAAAAATTATTTAATCATGGGATATCTGGCATATGGTTTAAGTTGAACCTTTCTAAAAATTTCGTTTCTTTATAGTATTGAAAAAAGTGCATGATTTCAAATCCTTTTTTAGCACGAAAAAAGCTATATATATGTATTATATTCATGAAAAGAGGATTATACAGACATAATGCTATGTGGGGATAAAGTCGGCAGCAGGGGCAGATATGATTTTCAAAACCGCCTAATGTGAATACAAAACAAAGGATAGATTATCCCAATCAGCTACATATAGAACATATGGAGAAAGATATATATGAGCAATATATATAGAGTATATAGTTCCCATGGCCAGATAATATATGTACAAACCTTTCATAACAAGCAAAGAAGGAAAAAAGGATACATACCAGATATTCTTCATTAAGAAAGAAAATTAAGTACCCAGAAGGCAAAAGACCTGGATCTGGTAGGTGAAGTTGTCCATCTTGATCTGCATCCTCCAAATACCTTGAGGAGAAGATAGGCCCATCTTGGATAAGGCATCTGCTTTTTTGTTTTTGTCCCTGCCGATATGTGTGATAGTGTAGTCCCTCCTACTGCTCCATAGTGCTTCTATCCTGTTGAGCCATCCTTCAAGATGTATGTTTTTTATGTTGTGTTTTGACAAGACATGATCAATGATGACTTTCGAGTCTCCATAGATTTGTAGATTCGGTAAGTCCAGAAAGATACAAAAGGAAAGAAGGTCGGCTAAAGCCATGGCCTCAACTCTATTGTTGGACACTGGTCCACCATTCCAATGAATTTCATAAGCTTGTCCTTCTTTTGGAATGATGTATACTCCACATGCGCACGTTCCTTGTTGAGCAGCACCGTCAAAAAAAGCTCGTGGGGAAGCCGAGGGAATCCATGTCGATAATCCACTTCCATTTCTGACCCTGTACTGACCTGATATTTCAAGTGCGTTGTATTGACATAGGATAAATTCATAAACAGAAGAGAGAGATTCCTTTTTGAACTGAAAATCATTCCATTTTTCCATTTCCAAATGGCCCAAATGGTTAATAATGGGATGGCCCGCCATTCTTTGTTCATGATACTCCACCCTTTAAATGCCTCAGGTATGGATGGGAAAGAGCTATGTAGTTAGCCGAAGTGTGCAGTGAGCTTCCGCCAAATAGTCTGAGCTTGAGGACAAAAGAGAAATAAATGAGTGTTGTTCTCAGAGTTTGTTCTACAAAGTAGGCATATGGCAGGCCCACACCAACTTCGCTTTTGCAAATTATCCCATGTGAGATTCTTGTTATGGAACACCAACCAAGTGAATATTATGATCTTCGCGGGGCAACCGGATTTCCAAAAGGTCAAAGGGAAAATATTTTTTGTATTACTAGGTTCTGATAATAGTAACTGTTGATATATATGCTTGACATAGACAGTCGAGGAGCCACCAAAACCATTCCAAATGAGGAAGTCTTTGTCTGCGGAACTATAAATGCCAAGAGCCCGCAAAGAGGATAAAATAGAGTTCCATTACACAGCCATTTCATCATATAGTTGTAATTCAGTTGCAGATTTCCAAATTGGAACCGCTCCTACCCATTCTCGGATAACACTGGCCCAAAAAAATGCCCCTATTGTGTAACAATCTCATTAACTGAGTGAAGATTTGAATTTTTCCAGCCGCTCCAACGAATTCATCCCTACCAATAATGATCTTTGATCCGGTCTGTAATTTCCATATCAGATTTTGCCTTAAAAAAGGCTCAAGTTTCCTAAATCCTCTCCAAATTGCAGAGCCGAGAGGAGAACCAATGTAGTTCTCCCTAATCCAGAATGACAAATCTTTGTTTTCCATGTATTTGGCTCGAATGGCCATGCTCCAGAAAGACATTCCCATGATTGCTTTCCACATAGATTTGCATAGGAGAGTCTTCCTAAAAAAGGATAAATCCAGTATACCCTATCCACCCATTTTTTTTGGTCGAGCCAGCTTGGAAAGTTTGCACAGGTGGTATTTTCTTTGTTCTTTGTTGCCCCCCCATATAAAGTTGGCCGTCATCTTGTTTAGATTGTTAATGATTGCTGAAGGAATATAAAAAAGGTGCACCCAATATACCATGGTTTGCACAAGAACAGATTGGGTCAAAATTGCGCGGCCACCTATGGATAAGTATTTATACTCACATGCTGCAATTTTCTTGTAAAATCGATCTGCTATCTAGGACCAATTTGCCACGCGGTATCCAACACATTTCAAATTGAAACCCAAGTATTTAAGCCCATTTGGAAGAGGAATTTCTTTAATGTTGAAAAGCTGAGAGAGGAACGTAATCAGGTCCCCATTAACATCATTGACATGAAAAGATGATTTCCCTTCATTTACAGTCATACCAGTAGCTTTTTGAAACCTTCCCAAGATTTCATGTAGACAAATCTAGGTGACTCTGCACAGAATTGCTGTTAGAAGAATATCATCTACGAAAGAACTATGGGAAATGTAGATCCCTTTACAGATGGGAAGGGGCTGGCAATTTTTTAGGTGAATCGCCCTCTTGATATGAAGGCTCAGAGAGTCCATTACAAGTATGAAGAGCAATAGAGACAAGGAGCATCCTTGTCTAAGTCCCCTAGCCGCTTTAAAAAACGAAGTGGGAATTCCATTAATAAGGATTGCATAATTAACCTCCACCACCCATGCCATGATCCATCTGGAGCACCTGTTATCAAGTCCAATTTTTGCAAGAAGGCATTGAATGAAACCCCAGTCCACACTGTCGTATGCCTTTTTTAGATCAATTTTTAATAAAGCAGCATCTAGATTCCTGTTGTGTAAGGAGTGTAAGCATTCTTGGGTAAGAGCCACCGCGTCCAAGATGTTCCTTTCTTTTAGAAATCTGCGCTGTTTGATGGACAAATGAAGAGATAAAACATTCCTCATGCGAATAGCAATGATTTTAGAGATAATCTTATACAAGACATTGCATAAAGAAATAGAACAATAATCAGAGAAAGATGAGGAGAGTTCCTTCTTTGGAATCAAAGCAATATAAGTGGAGGAGATAATTTGGTTGATGTAACCTTTTAGTCTTGATTCCTCGACCATGTTTAGAATATCATCTTTGAACAAGTCAAAAAAGTGGATAAAAAAATCAATAGACCAGCCGTCCGGACCCGGACATTTGTCTTTCTGAAAGGATTTCATCGTCGCCAATAATTTATCCTTAGAGACTTTAGTAAAAAGGGTAGCATTTTGATTGTCATCAAACATAGTAGGGTACAGATCAATACCCCATAGAATATCTTCAATGCCGCTGCCAATGTCTCTGTTGTAGGCTTTTTTGAAATATTTTACAGCGTCACGCGAGATGGCCTCCTGGGAAAATAAAGAATTGCTAACTTCGTCCTTGATTTCCCAAATTGTGTTCACTTCCCACCTCTTATTTGCAAATCTGTGAAAAAACTTGGTATTTTTATCCCCTTCTCTGAGCCATATAGCTTGACTCTTTAGACACCAAGTAGCTTCCTCTTTTGCTAAAATATTTTGCTTCATTTTCTCCAGGTCCCAAATTATTTTCCAGATACTAGAGGACATGATAGGATTTTTGAAATGAGAAGATAAATGTTCCAATTTCTTGTCAATTACTTTCAGGTCCCTTTTGTTGGATTCAGATTTCTCCCGTTGCCATCTTTTAACTTTACTACAAAGAATAGATAATTGGTCTAAGAAATCCTGTGTTTGTTCTTGTGCCGGGCTGTATGGGTGCTGCCAAGATTCCATTATGAACTGATTGAACCACTCGTCAGTGAGCCACGTCCTGTTAAATTTAAACAGATAACTGAATCTGCATCCACTACACTTCCATTGTATAGAAATGAGACGATGATCTGATATATATGAGGGGATGATTTTCACTAAAGGGAAACCAAATCTTTCAATTATTTTTTCATGTAGGAGGAATCTGTCTAGCCTTTTTGCCAGAAATGAGTCATTTGAACGCCCATTATCCCATGTGGGCCCCCAACAAGTTGGTAGAACATCAATGAAATTGTTTTGTATGATTGCATCTCGAATCAGGGGACCAATCGGATCGTATTTCCTGCCATTGCCCCATATCTCGTCGATACATAGAGTGCTATTAAAATCGCCCCCAATAATTAAGGAATCAAGTCAAGAAGTTCTGATGATAGAAGATATGCCCAAAATGGATAACGATCTTTATATGGTGCATAAATGCTTAGAATGTGGACTGGAAGAGGAGAATTACGTATATAGGCCATAATAAGGATACCTGCAAAACATTGAAATGCAACCGCCTTTATCCATTTTGGATCCCATATGACCGCCAAGCCACCAGACAATCCTACAGCACTGGTAGCAACTATGTGCCATGATGGAAGCATTCGTCTAAAATATGAAATAGTTTGAGTGCTACCCTGCATTGTTTCTTGAATTAAGAACATTTTGGAATTTGAGGAGAGAAAAATATCCTTTAGGGCCAGAAACTTTGGGTTGGCTCCAAGACCCTGAATATTCATAGAAAGAATGTCAATCATTGCGAACATCAGATGGCTGACTTGCTCTAAGAGGCCCTGTTGCAAGGATATCATCAAAAGCTAATTCTGATATCAAGATGTCAATCAAGGATAGATCTCGGGTTGTCGAATCCATTAGGTTTTGAGTTTTGAACTCCTTAGGTAAGGATCGAAAATGGAACAGTCGGAACCTATTGTATTTAAAACAAATGTTTAATGATGTTAATAAATATATATATATTATATATATATATATATATATATATATATATATATATATATATTATAAATAATTTTATATTTTATATTTCTTAATGTTGAATTACATTTCAAACATTTTATTAAAACTTTGCAGTAGATTCATAATTATAAAAAGTATATTATTGATCACTAAAAAATTCAAAATCATATTATTATAAGTTGCTTGAAAGAAACCAAAAGAAGAGATATGTTTTATTATAAGCTTAAAACAAAATCCACTTGTTATTAGAAAGTCTAGTATTATAGTCTTCCCAAGTTAATCAAAGTAAATAAATATTGTGCATACTATCAACTTAGTAGTAACCAACTGAATGAAAGGAAGATGCACATGCTCATGAATAATCCACTTCCCATGTGTCAATAGAACATCATCCTTAGACTGTACATCTACAACTTCGTCTCTCCCTATATGCATAGTGAAAATAGACCTAATCAAAAGGATGGGACAAATCTAGAATTTCATCTAACACATGCCATAAGATGAAAATTCTTGTAATGAACTATTTTGCCTATTTAATGACTAGAAGTTGGTCTCCAACCTTTTTTAATAGCCAAGAAAAGAGTAAACATCAATGGCATTCACTCAACAAGATTGTTAGTTCCAACTCCTAACCCTATTTCAAAAAAAGAAAATAAAAAATCTCCCAAGGCAAACCCACCAACTCCACAAAGTCAAGGGTACTCTTGTGATGCACCATCAAAATAGGTTTAGGCTCCAGATTCATCAATTCTCTTGGAGAATCTTCCTTCTAGTTTTATGCTACCATTATCCTTACTCCATTGCTTTAAAGAAGATTGAAAGATGAAACATTTTGTAGCACAATGAAACATGGAAGTGAATTTATTCTAAAAATAATTATAATTTCCTGTTTTTAAGATTCCCCATGACATTGCTACAAAAAGTGCCCTATCACCAAAAGTTCCCATTCACCTTTGCATTAAAGTTTTTGAATGTTTTTTGAATGCTTCCTTAATATAGACTCTTGACCAAATATTCTTCAACCCAAACATAATCTCCATCTATGTTCAATCTTGAACAATATATTAACAAGTCATTGCTTGATTGGATCTCTATTTACATATATTAGGTTTTTAGAAATGAAAATTGAAAATGAAACGAAACTCCCTAAACACTTCTCCGCATTCCCTAGTGGATGGAACTTAGGGTAAACTCGACTCTTTAGGGATCAAGGCTAATACTACGATATATTCATTAAGAGTTCAATACTTCATTTGCAGGAATTAATTCTTGGCAGGAGGATATCGCTCATTAATACAATGTTATATTCATTAAGATTTCGATTGGACTTGGGGTAAACTTGATTCTTTAGGATCAAGGCTAATACAACCTTATATTCATTAAGAGTTCAATACCCCATTTGCAGGAATTAATTCTTGGTTCTTTCAACTATTTTGGCTGACCCGATTCATAATAAAATTCAAACTCTTGTTGAGGCTATTGCACAATTGAAGATTGATATTTCCAAAATAACATAGCTATATTACTTGTAACAAATAATTCTCAATCGACATTAATATCTTGAATTTTGGGAGGACATAATCATGCAAGAGGCTAAGGTAGTTTCAAACCACAAAATGATTAACATTAAGGTATGGTTTTTTGTGAGATGGTAAAAAGTAGTACCAAATTGCATTATCCCAAGAGAATCATAATATCAAGGTTATGGTGTCTTAAGAAGTATACAATGTAATATACCAAAATATAATTTGAAGAGTTTTTTTGGGATTTTACTCAAATATTTATGCCATAAAATTCTTCTTAAACCGAATCAATATTGCATACTTGCATCATGAAATTAGTAGCACAATAATTAAATTTTGCAGTGTAAACCCATAAATAAATAATGAGAGAAATGATAATAAGCACAACTTTATTTTATTATTTACTGGGACAAATCACATACAAAACTATAAATAGAAAATAGTTTTAGCAATGACCTCTAGAATATATCCTACAACACAGAATGTAGCCTCCCAAACTTTCAATAAGAATGACGCTCTCATTAAGAATTTGGATGATCCTCATTCTAATCTTCAAATCTACTCTGGATCTCTCATTGAGAATTTGGATGATCCTCATTCTAATCTTCAAATCTATTCTGGATCCGATCTCCAAATCTACTCTGGATCCAATCTACAATAATGTGGCTCCATGAAATTCCTGGATGAAATTTCCTCAAAAGTGGATTTAGTTTCATCTAATTCACAATAGGAAGGGTTTTAAATTTCCTCAAAAGTGGATTGAGTTTCATCTAATTCACAATAGGAAGGGTTATGTCGAGGGGCTTGCTCGCTGATAACCTCGTTCCCAAAAAATTACTTAACTCCAAGATATCCCAAATTATTTGCTTCCTTTCCTTTTAGACTCTTCAACCTTCTAAAAGTATTTATTTTTATTATTTTATTGCCACTAGAGAAGCTTCTCCTTCTTATTTTATTTTAAGTGACTTTTTATTTTATTTTAGTCACTTTTCCTCTTTTTGGCCCTTTTCTCCTATTAAGCACCTTTTCCCCCCTTTTTATCTAGCAAAGTGACTAATTAAAATCACTTTTTAACCCTGGGAAATGATTATTCGACCACCATACCTTCCCCCGCCACTTGAAGTCACCTTTCACCATCCTTCTGTAGATCTCTTTGTTATGGTTCCAAACGAGCTATTACACTAAGGTGTTCCGTTTTTAATTAAAATATGTTGATTAAAGATCTCTTTGTTATGGTTTTAACGAGCTATCACACTAATTAAAATATGTTGATTATATCGACATTTGATTGGAGCTATCAAAATACAACTGAACCAAGAATAAGCTATGGAGAATGATTAAACACAATGAGCGATCTCTGTCAGCCTCTATAAATCTCCTCAAAACCCTTTTAGGACCATAAATCTTCTCAAAACCCTTCTAAGAGCTTTGATGACGTAATCTGTCTCTGTGACATGGTCATCCAACACCCTAAAAATCCATCTAGCTATATTATAAAGAAACTAAAAATGGGAAAGTATTCCTATTTGGATATTTTCCATAAAAATCACCAAGGAATTTATTTCAACAATACAATTACAGGAAATACACTAAAAAAACACTATAAATTTGTAGAATTTAATACGACAAATATTGTAAGGAAGTTATTTACATTTGCAACAAAACCCATAAATACACAATGCAACGATTATGACAATTTCATGAAAATACTATAATAGGATAAATAAAGTAATACGAGGAAAATGCAGCTAATTTCAATATATATATATATATATATATATATATATATATATATATATATTATATATATATATGTATTACTAATAGTCGGACAATAGGGGGAAGGGCTATTCTGACACAAACTGTCTTAGCACAACTAAGGGTATATTGGGCACATCTCTTTCACCTCTCTTCCTCCAACCTAAATGACATAAACCATCTCGGCGGGTGCAAATAACAAGAAAAAATTCCATCTCACAAAGCTTTCAAATATAACTCACCCAAAAAACTTAGGTGGATGGGGAATATTAGACCTTTGTCGCTTTGGCGAGGCTTTACTCATAAAATCGCTCTGGAGGGGATTATTTGGAGCAAGCAATTGGAGTAAGGTTATTCAACATAAATATCAAAGAAACAAAGAGTTCATATATTAGTACCGTCTGGGTTCAATTGGGAAAAAACAAGGTTCAGCAATATGGTCAAGCTTCCTGAAAATTGAGACATGTTTCATCCAACCACTGACATGGAAATTCCAATGGGGTAATAATATCCTAATTGGTTTTGACCCAATTCTAGATGTTGATCCGAATCTATCCATATCAAACTATTTCTTTCAGTTCCTAAAAGACCGTGGTCTCTTTTTCTGGGGCCAAGTCATAAAAGACTAGCAAGAAAATCTCCCTGTATGGAAAAATGCAGATGAACTGGGTTTAACCGATTTCTGGAAAGAAGAATGGATTCAAATCACAACATCTATGAAACAATTGGGCATTTGTAGATCAGGGACCTAGGACAAAATAAAATAATACGGTCGGGGAAAATGCAATTTCACAACATAGTGGTAGAAGACATCTACCAAACATTAACAAAAATAATTGTGAGGAGAGAGGAGAATCATACCCTTTATACCTTCCGAAAAACAAAAGCACCAATCAAAGTTATTATCTTTAGTTGGCTAGTTTACCATAACAAGAATCTTGTTTGGGAAAACTTGCAAAAAAGAAATTGGTATGGACGCGGCATTTGTTGCATATGCAAAAACCATTTAGAAGAAAATGATCATATTTTTCTACATTGCCCTTCCACTAGTTGGGTTTGGAAAAAAAAATCTTCCCTTATAGGCTTCCCCTATATTCAACATTCTTGCATTAGAGAGCCCTTGGAATGGTGGAGTTCTCAGAAACCTACATGGCGAATTATACATCTCTTTCTTTTCTGGGAAATCTGGAAATGGAGAAATAGAAACATATTTCAAAACAATAGAGATGGCTTCCTTATAATCATTGAAAAAATAATAACAAATCTTTCTTTTTATTCTGCATAGTCATTATGCTCTAAAGAGAAATCCAAAATGAAAAATGACTTACATTTCTCTTATCCTATGGGAAGCACATGAAAACAAATGTGCATGTGGATTTTGGATTGCTATAAATGTTGACTTAGTATATAGGATGCATTGGAAATGTGGTGATAGTACTAATACCAAAGCTGAAGTTGTAGCTCTCTAGGGTTTCCTATGGTTCAACAGCTTCCTTGGAAACCCCGAGCTACACATATACGGTGACTCAAAAATCATGATCGACCAAGTCATGGGGAGAGCAACAATCAACAATCCCAGACTACAAAGATGGATGGAAAGAATTGATTTTTTATGGAAAACATAGGATAGATACACAATCCAACACATTGAAAAATGTTATAACAAAGATGCAGACAGATTGTCAAAAAAAGGATTACAAGGAAGCAACGATGATTGGCACTTAGAGATTACATGGGAGCAAACCATATTCAGCATGGAGAGCTTCCCAAATCCAGGTTAACCATTTATATGCAAGGCTCAAAGTTTTTTTTTTTTTGGTATAAAATACTATTTATATAATGTGATAATGTACTAATTCCTCATGTTCTCTCATCGGAAGAATGAACACTCAGCGAGGCTCCTAATTAAAAGAAAAAAGACTGACATCCCTTTATAACTGCGGTCTAAATTGTTCAGGGATACAAAAATGTTTTTTGTTTTTTAAAGATATATGCCTGGCCACTGGACAAAAACAGTGCCCTCTACTAGGAGCTTTCTATAGCTTCCTCACTAGATGGTGTCATTACAGATCAAAAGTAGTGCTTCATAACTATGCTGACCATACTGTATTTTTTGTATGTGGAACTTTTTATTCTCTGCACTGGCTCTTTACATGCTACAGGTCATACAGTGCCTACAGGTTTTCTCCAGGGAGAGGACTATTACTCTTCTATATGACCACTGTTCAACAATACAGCAACAAATGATGTTTTTTTATATATTCCTTACTGTATTTGCCATTGTATATGCTACTCTCTATCATATCAATAGTATCATGTTTTATATGTAATTTATGTTGCTCAAATGTATTTTTGGCTTTCGGTTTCTCCAGAATCACAATTAACATTTGATATCATAAAAGTTGTTCTTAGTTATCTTTTCTTTGATAAATACTGATAAATACTAACATCTGAAAAGATGATACATATATATTTCTTACTCATACAATATATATATCAGGCTTTTTTCATACTGAAAAAGAACAGCCACAACAATTATAAAAATGAATTAAACCGAACTAAAGATGAAACTCAATTTTTAATAATTTATTCAGCTCCTAAAAAGTGCTACTGGATCTCTTGAATATGATATGTTTTAGCCTCCAATTGTGATCTCAGCCTTTTATAGGAATCAATCACAAACACAGTGGATATTCGTGGCCTTCAAACAATTAGTGGCCACAGTCCAAGTAAAATACGCTCTACGCTTAATATGTTCAGCCTCCAAATAATGATCAATTCGGCCACAATAAGAATGTCTTGGCCCCTTCAATTGATTAGTTTCATTCATGGCAATGAATGGCGCCCTTCAACAACGATTTAATCTCCAACTTCATAATAATAACCCATTCGTCTCACTGAACATTGTCTTCCAATAACATGCAATTGAAGCACAAATAGAAAACCCGTATGATTTTCCCACAATTTCAACACCCACAAACAATATTATTCGATATAAATCTGATATTACTAATACCCAGAAAATGGCTGAGAGGATGAGAACCTCCACAACCGTTGTAACAATGAATCAAACTAAAACTAAAGATGAAGCTCATTTTTTAAATAATTTATTTAGCTCCTAAAAATGCTACTCGGTCTCCTGAATATGATATGTTTCAGCCTCCAATCGTGATCTTGGCCTTCTACACGAATCGATCACGAACATAGTGGATATTCACGGCCTTCAAACAATTCGTGCACACAGTCCAAGTAAAGTAGGCTTCTGGCTTAATATGCTCAGCCTCCAAATAATGATCAATTCGACCACAGTAAGAATGTCTCGGCCCCTTCACTAGATTACAGTCTCAACCATTGCAATGAATGACTATTCAATCTCCAATAATAACCAATTCATCTCACTGAAGGTTTTCTTTTAATAACATGACATTGGAGCATAAATGGAAAATCTGTATGATTTTTTTACAATTTCTGACACTTGGACTATATTTTGATGGGGAAGAGAGGTAGCACAAGATTTGAACCCAAGATTTTTGGTTCAATAAGACTTTATTTCCACAACCATTTTTATTTGAGCTACCTAACCTGACAACATTTGCAAACATTATTACTCTAACAAATAGATTAAGAATTTTAACCCAAAACTTGGCTCCTTAAAATTTTAACCCACAACTGGCCAAAATCATGCTTTAATATATACCAGAATAATATCCTAAAATTTATTTGAATAAGTTTTCTTAAATTTTTACTTTAAAAATATTTATTTCATAAAATTTCTTCTTAACCCCATCAAAATTTATTTCTTTATAAACCCATCAAAATTGCATACTTGCACCATGAAATTAGATCCACGATAATTAAATTTCCCAAATTTCTCTGTATAAACCAAGAAATAATAATAAACACAACGTTATAATATTATTTACCGGGAAAAATACAAATATTCATAAGTTGCAACGAATACAAACAAAAAAAATTATGGTAGAAGGATGGAAGAAAGACAGATGGGATGCTATCTTTTGTCTGCCTATCTTCCGGAGATGAGATTATTAAATCTATTCCTTGACATTTCCTCAATTTTGGAAGGGTCTAGACTGGATATGCTATATAGAAAAGAGCACCGGGGTCTTATTTCACCAATGGCCAAGGAAGAGAGACTATTGTGGATGAGAAAAATATTGAATAATTGTTTTATGTAAAAAAAATCGGTTAAAGGTGTATAAAAATCTGTGAAAATGTGAAGGGAATGATATTCAGATTTGCAGGTGCAGTAAAATTGAATTTTTTTGTATATATGACTGTTCAATTCTTTTAATTATTAGTATGTAAGGCATTTAAGTGATCAAATATATTTGGTTGAGTGGAGATAACAATTCAGTGTATATAACCATGAAAATTACACTTTACTTTATTGAAAATTTTTGCAGTTGGAATTTTAACAATAATGGATCGAACATGTAATAAAGTTGTTTGTTTGTTTTTTTTAGTCCATAGGGAGTAATGTCTTTATTTTTCTTTGTGGTTAAGGAGTTGAGATACTTGAGTTTAATGTATCCAATGTAAAGGGCTTGAGATACTTGACATAAAGTTATGAGTCAACAAATTTGGTTATAGGTTTGTTATCTTGAGTGAAATTTACTTAATAAACAAGCTTCTTTCAAATATGTGGTGCTTTGTTTTTTAGCTAATTGTTTTGAGAATTTGGATTCCAATTATGTTAATGTTTTATTAGTTTTAATGATTTTATTATGATTTCCAAATACAAATTACACAATTTGCATTGCAGAATTAGATGAAAGGTTACTTTTCCATGTCTTTAAAATATCTTCCAATGATATTCTCCTACTCCATAATTTGTTTATTAGTTAGTAATGAGAATTATCCACTTTGTAGGATAAAAAGTCTTTTGCAGAGGAAAAAAACATTGGTTTATATAATGTACCAATACATCTTCAAATTAAACATTAAGAATAGACTGCAATACAGTAAGAGAGTGTGCTCTTCCCTATTCAAAAGGAAACAATGGTATGAAAAATACAATAGTACTCAAATACATTGCCCATATACTACTAAAATATATCAACATAACAACAAAAAAATGTTTTTCAAAATACATCAATATATAAAATTCGTAGACCATTAAACTAAGAGAGTTGGATCATGCCTTCATTTCTGATAGTATTATCCTCCATATACCTGTAATGCATATAACCTATACCCTCGGTTAGACCCTTTTTTGACAGTGAATCAACAACAATATGACTCCCAGAAAATGTGTTGAAAGGAGTTGTGTACAAAGCACTGCTTAAGAATGTTGATGTGGTTGATCCAACCTCTAAGATGAGGAGGAGAGAGATATGTGTTTCCAAATGCGACATCAATGAGGGTCTTAGAATCCCCATAAATGTGAATAGAATCTAAATCCAGCTTCTTGGCAAACCATAGAAGCCCCCATAGAGCCAAAATATTCACTCTCATGTTTGTTCCAGATCCACCATGGCATGATATTTTATAATGAGTCATGTTACATATCCTGAGCCAAACTCCATAGCCACATGTACCTCCCTATGTCGCTCCATCAAAATAACCAACATGAAATTGTGTGCAAGGAGGAATGAAACTGAACAATAAATATTTATCCATATATATGTTGTCTATCTGTGTGTCCATCCCAATCCCAATGTTGTCACATATCTTGTGCATGTTAATGGGGATACCTTCAAATATGTGTCCATTTCTAGTGTGCTAGATCTCCCAGAAAATGAAGAGAGGAATCGCCTGATATTCACCCCCCTTCTCGATCCACCAATGAAGACACTGATCTATAGAGAGAAATGTTCTAAAAGGAATGTAAAAAAAATGTAAAATCCTTCTCCATACCTGTGTAGCAGTTGAGCACTCCAATAAAAGATGTTGGTTTGTCTTAGTCGAATCCCGACATAGTGTGCACCATCAAGGCACTTGTACGCTCCACTTATGGAGGTTCTCCTAGGTCAATGTTTCTTTGTGCCAGAACAACTAGGTGAAGAGAATAATATTTACAGGGACATCAAATATTGAAATCTTTCTTAACCATCAAGTATTATTTAAAGAAAATTTGGTGCACATAATGTACTTGTAGATGTTTGCCACCTCCACTGCATCCTTACATAGTGTACCTCCCCATGCAATGATGTCCCCCCCTCTATTATGCAAATTCCCACCATTTTAAGATACTAAATGTATCCATTACATACATCAGCTCTGTGCCTAACCAAACCAATATCTGCGACTTTTCTCTAAACATGAAACATTCTGCACCAACGTTGTATGACCTTCTCCAAGAATATATATCCCCTGACATGTAGTCTAACAATTATGTCATCCATAAGGGGAGTTGAAATATAAACTCCCTGAATATTATCTATCCCAATTAAAATGTAGTTACCTTTTCCAAATGACCACTTGAGCCTCCAAGGAAACCAAATTTTTACCTTGTGGAAACTAGACCAAATGTAAGATCTAGTTCAAATGAATAGCATGATCATGATCACGAATAGGTGGAAGACCTTTGGGAGTCTCAAATACCTTGGAATGATTGTCCAAGACTTTTTGGAGATATGGAGAAATAGATGATTTTGATGTAGGAACCTCTAGCCAACATAATTATGCAATTATGCCTCATTGTTATTTCTTTAGAAGATTTGTCATTCCATTAGAGTTGATTATTTTTCCTGGTTTCCTTCTGATAGCTCTTAATTCAACTTCCTTTCCTTTGTTGAAAATGCAACAAGATGATAGAGCTTAGTGAGAAGAAGTCGCCTTCACTAAGTGGGCCCGCTGGCTATTTTTGGCGCAAAGTCTATTTTTAGACTATGTCTATTTTTAGACATATAGATCATGGTCTATGAGTTGCAAGATGCTATTTGTGGATGATTGGTCATGTTGGTAAAAATAGATGGACCTCTATTTTTAGACATATGGGCGGAGTCTATTTTTAGACTGCCAGTCAAAAAATAGAACAGTCGAATATTATTAGCTCTTAATAATATTTGGACTATAAACATTATCTTATCCTCTTGCACCACTTCAGTTCGAGCTACGGATGTGGCACATGCAACTTCCAGAAGGAAATATGCTTTTCCTATGGGTTAGTTGAGCTATTGCATTGAAGGATTTCAGTTAGAACTCAAGTGATTGAGTTTGGTGGAGTTGAATGAGGAGTTGATGGAGTTGTGTTCAGTTTGACTTAGTTGAACTAGTTGTATTTAGTCTAACTAAAAATACACTAGTGATGAGTGATTTGAATTAGTTATTAATTAATTCACTAATTATTAGCTCATGAATCAACTGAGGAATACATCAGTTAACTCAGTGCATGGACAGTTCAGTGGAGACAAGTGTTAGAGGTGAGTGAAAGGGCAAGACAGCTGTCAGTTGTGACTATAGTTGTGCATGTGATTTGCACAATCAATGGATTGAGATTGCCAATGAGGATTGCGTGGTATAGCCAAGGGAAATGCGAGTTTGGATTAGCCATTCTCATATATTCTCATGCAGGATTGCGCAGTGGAGGCAGGCAAGCAGCGGAGGAGATTTGAGCCAGTGATTGATTCAGATCTGAGCTAGTTTGTGTGTAACAGGTGGAGCTAGTACTGAGTACTTGTGAGGAGTATTGTACTATGTATTGTTACATGTTATCAATCAATATAATATATAGATAGTTAGGGGTTTCCAGCTTTATGCTTTCCCTGGGTACATACTGTGTTGATATGTGTGATTGACGTTTCAATGTGCGCATGCGATTGTTTCCTTAATACTGCAAATTGATGATCAACGTAGAGGAGGTTATGTATTATGCATGATTCCACAAATAGTGTATAATCAGGATAATCTCTATGAATAAGTGCCATATTATTCAAAATTTCTACACCAAGAAGAGAAGGAAAGAAAAGGAAGGATAAGGAAAACAAGGATTAAACAAGGAAAAGTTGGATCAAGCAGCTTTAGTAGGAATACTTGCATGTAACAGGTTGCATGTATGATTTCCTAGCTGGTTTGACATGCATGGTATGTGCATGTTAGTATTTGGCTCTTTTGTTGTCACTGGAATGGAATTTGTCATGTTTTGACAATGGATTCTAGTCTTTCCTTTCCATTTCCAGATAGCCATGGTGTGATGGGACTTTTATCGATTTGAACTTTGGATTTCCAAAATATTTTGGATTCGGGCGAGGTGGTTCCAGGAAAATTCCCAAAGGCCTAGGAATATCTTAACAGGTGATCGTGGGGTACATGGTAAATCTTGAGGGTGGAGACGGGAAAATTCCTCAAGGTATTGTAGAAGAATTCTGAGGCATCCAAGCTTGGTTTGGTTTTGTGATCTCGGCAACAGTTTAGGTGAGGTCTCGGTATGGTGAGGGTGGAGGTGGTTTAACATCTAGATTCCCTTGGTTTTTTATGGATTGGTTTATCCCATGAGCTCCCATATTCATGCTTGGAATATGGCACAAGGGTGATTAACTAAAAGAAGGATTTGGTTCAACCAATCTATGGTCAGGTGGTATGTGGAAGTCCCAAACCTAATTTGCTTTTTCCTATGTTTAATAAGAGCTAATTGTCTCTTGCTTTTGATGAGTAAATGTACCTGTTATTATGTGGCTTTAATGATTACTCTCTCATTTTTATTTATTTGGTTATATGTTGGTCATAAGCATGGTTATTTGACAGCTCTTAGTCATGGCTCTTTCCATGTTTTTACTTGTAACTAAATGAATAATGAATGCAAGACAAAATTAATGTTATGACAACTAATGTGAGAAGGCAATGATCCTTCTTGTTAAACCTCAAACAAGTTTTCAGCTCCTTATGTTCAGACTTGCATTCATGACCTATAGGTTGCATATTTACCATGTGTTTGACAGAATGACGGTTATGTTCGACCAGATTAGGTCAAGTCCCTGATCAAGTTTGTTATCAAAAGCATTATCTTCATGTATTTTATGAGTTCTCGAAATTTCATGGAGTTTTGGGTAGGGACTAGGTTCTAGCCCTAGAAAATAGCCTTAAATCTCGTAGTCATTGGCATAGCACTAGTATAAAAAGGCTATAGTCACACTTAGGCAGGCTCATGGGAGCGAATAGAGGCTCTCAGTCACTTGGAAGGCTTGGAAAGGGAGTGAATTGGACTCTAGTTCAGAAAAAGGTAAGTTGTCTCATGGACAAAGGTTTAGGAAGGGTGGGTGTTACACAATATTTTGTCATGCCTCCTGCACTTCCCTGTGACATTCCCTGAAACATGATCATTATATAGTATAATCATCAATGTGTACAGCTTAGATCCCTCCTTCAACTTTGCCTGGTAAATATCTAAAACTTTCGCTGAAGAAATAGCTCATGAAACCCTAAAATGAGAATCATCGTCCTTATGAATCTCAAAGCTGTGATGATCGCCTGTTGCACCTTTTTAAGCCAGTGATGGCATCGCTCTGTTCTCTCTCATATTTGTGATGGTCTCAAAAAGGAAGTTTTCCCAAAGAGGATGAGAAGCTTCATGATCTAGAAGCTTCCAGAGTGGCGAGCTAGATGTGGTTTCGCATAGATGAGATCGAATCCTCCTAATTTGACCTCTTCGTCTCATCCCTATGAGCTACCTCCTTAAGATGTGGGCCTAATCCTATCTTTGGGGGAGGTCTAAATCCCTCTCCTAGCCTATAAATTTCCCCTCTACCATTCACAAATGGTTGATCTATGTCCATTTGCACCCCTATGCTGAGCTTGTGCTTAGAGGTTATTCGTTAGACTTAGAGAAGGAGTGTTGGAGAGTTTCTTGGCTTGGACTTGGATTACCACTCAAGGAGAGCCTCTCAACATCAAGGCTATGGTTGTAAGCTTCCTATTTATTCTTTAAATAATAATACAACTATTGGTTCATATTCTCAAAATATATATGTTCATCTATGTATTAGTTTGGCATCCCTTGATCAGCTAAATAGATTATTATTGGATTTAATATTGATTTTGGCATGCTTTGTTGTCTCTTGGATACTTGTGCAGGTACATAACCACTGAAAGAAGTAGGAATGAGTCTGTGACACAAGTATTTCGAGGATCTCAATAAAGGAAATTGGATTAGCATCAGAGTAAAGTAGGCCTTCTCTCTTGTTCTTTTTTTCAATCATAATCTAGGAAGATGTCTAGTTGATTGTCCCTTTAGTTGCTAGACCCACTCATTGGGCTAGAGGGATCTTCTCTGTCCGCAGAGAGGATTAACCTTGTCAAAAAAATGCCGACTCCACTGGGGAACCTATGACCCTTTCCTTCCTTTCCTTCAGCTTGTCTTTTGACGAGTTTAGTCAACCATTGATTTTTAGACTTCATTGCTTGCTTGCAGTCAGCGTCATTGCCTGGTAGATGTTTGAAGATTGTTAATTTGAGTTGTTTTCGCAAATTTTAGATTTCTTTTTCCTTGTCCTCGACCAACATGGATATGAGCCTGACAGTCACGATGATATCACAGGTTTTTTAGTTACAGTAGCGATGATCGCTACTTTACTGCTGACAGGTGTGATGATTGCAGAAAACTTAAAAATTTAGGGTTTTCTCTTTGATTTTCGGTTTCAGTTGTCTTCTCCTTGTGATTTACTAGTGTGTTTCTCATTGACTCTCTCAGTGTCTGCTTGCAATTTCCTCGAGTGTTCTTCAAGTTTGATTAGCCTTTTAGGGTTCTAGGTCTCCTAGGTCAACATTAGTACACTCGTTGGTCTTTGTGTGTTTAGAGGTGCTTGCAGATTACTTTTGGTTCTTATGAATTAAGTTGTTTTCGTTAGAGGATATAGTGAAAGTTGCTTAAGCTTCATTTGACAAACGATACATTACAATTCGATCGTCTCATTAGGATCAAAAGAAAGTGTTTTCTTTAAAGCTTTTATGTTTTGAAGTGAAAGGGAAAGTGCTATTCTTTTTCTACTTTTCGGAACAATTTACGTTACATTTGAATCATTGATGTGAAAGTGATTTTCATACTTCTTGGTTTGCTTACATTCTCTTTCCCTTTGCACTAGACTACGTTCGTTTCATTTTGAAAAAGAGGAAAAATCATCATTACATCTTAAGGAAATTTTGCTTTAAGATTTGTTTTGGCGTTGCATTTGCTTACCATGTGAAAGATTAGATTTCATATTTTGCATTTAGCATTTGAAGATGGTCATAGATGCATATTCACATTTGGTTTGATGCATGATTTTAGTGATTTTCTTCCCTATATAGCTATCCTTCATCGAATTGAAAGATTTTGTTTCATCATCTAGTTTTCATTTTAGGAATAAGAAACATCGTTAAGGCCTTGAAATTGAGACATAATTATAAGATTAACTTTAAAATATATCAATTGACTTAAGGAGCATTTGAAACATTAACAATCATATCTAGTGGTCTAGGTTAGGGACATGTTCTGGCATCTTTAAAACTTAGCAGATGTCGTTATCTTCGGCATTACATAACGCTAGCATGAACTTGTGCTCCCATGTCATCGCGTATATAAAGGGAGACCCCTCTAGGTTGCAATCCTTTATCCATAGGGAGCCGAATCTGCCACCCTATAAACATGATACACCGAACACAGCATTCAGGAAGATTTCTTGCACGTACGTCAAGTCCTTGGTCAATTTATTGGCTGAGGTGTATATTGCAGTTCACGGTTACTTGGTACTCCTTTTACCTAGATTCACCTAAGTAATCATTTGATCTTCTCTGACTCTTTCAATTTGAAGAGATCATCAAGCAACTTGTCCTTTCACACTCGCAAAACTATTGAAAGCGACTAGAGTCACCTTTTCACCCTTTTCTTGACTCTTAAAAGATGAAAAGGCAATGTTTTTGTTTCTAAAATTTAACTGCCAATGGTAAACATGTCATCCCAAGCAGTTGTTTCTTAGGCCAAATTGAGTAATTCCCTATTAATTTCAAGATTGTTAAAGCCTTAATCAAATTGTTTCCTTTCCTTTTTTTCTGTTGAGGGGAAGCCATTATGGTTGAACCATTGAGTCCATCTCATAGTTCCCCATCGTCATCTGATACTGAAGGGTCCTCCCAAGGAGTTCATTCGGAACTTCCTCACTCGCTTGAGGATCAAGTTGTTGAACTTGGAATTGTTTTGAGTATCCAACCTTTGTCTTCTCGCCCGCCTCCATTAGATTCTTGGTCACCACAACAATCTAATCTAGATTCCTCTAATAATCCTATCAGGACACCTGAGAGTCTGCAGACTCCAGAAAGTCTGCAAAGACTGGTTGTTTGTCCACCGAACCCATTGTTCGATCCTGTTGTGATATCTCCACAACGTATGTATAGTTCGTACGATCAGCCTGGTGTTCCTTTGGAGTTATCTCCTCATACATATTCAATTCCTCATCGCCAGTTGTTTCCATACATTGAGTTAGAAGGCAAGATACCAGTGTCCTTTCCTGGTCATTTGGAAGTTTTCGCTATCCACACTCCTCACGTAGATGATGAGTAGGGATATGAGTTCCCTCCAAAAGGCTTCCCTTTTTCGGGAAGAGTTTCGTCTCTCTCTTATCCTTAGATTATTGGGCCCATATTACCGCATGGTTATACCTCTCTAGCTCAGTTGATTTTGGGCACTCCTAGTGCCTCATCATTGTATCACAACCCCATCTGGTCTTTTGGTGCTATGCCTACATCAGGTTCATACGTTCAGAACATGACCTCTCGACTGGTTGTGTAAACTACGGTCACTTCAGTTCCAGTTCATCTTACCATTCCGTCTCAACGTGTTTCGTCGTTTCAACCAACTTTTCTGGTTCAACCAACAGTCTTAGGTCAGGTCTTAGTAAGTTCTTCTATTCCTCCAGCAAGTGGACAAATTGTGCCACCGCCTAGGGGGAAAGATCCAAATATCCCCATGATGTTTGGTGAAGCCAATGTGAGTGGATTAAAAACTTACATGGTTGGTATGAATCAACCCTTTTACAGCGTTATTCCTAACCCTGTTGGTTCATCTAGGTCAGGTAACGTCCAATACCAGCAGCCATATATGGCTCAGATTCCATTCCAACCAGCTTATGTCCCATATGGTTCACAAGATTTGGTAAATTCACCTTACATTCCTCAAGCTAGGCCTTATGTTTAGCCTGGCCAATCCACTATGCCTGGTGGATATGGCCAGATACAATTCGGGAACTATCAATACCCTTAGGGTATCACCCTAAGAACTGTCCAGATACCCTTGCAGCAACAAGGACAACCTTTGCAGCAATAAGGGCAACCTTCACAATAGCAAGGGTAATCTTTGCAACATTAAGGGCAAGCATTGTAGCAGCAATGACAATTGCTACAACCGCAAGGGAACCTTTGCAGCTACAAACATAGTTTGTTCAACAGTCCTCCCAACCTTTGACCTTACAAGGCCAACCTTTGCAGTCGCAGACACAGTTTGTTCAGCAGTCCTCTCAACCTTTGTCCTTACAAGGCCAACCTTTGCAGCCGCAGGGCTAACCTTTACAGCAGCAAAGTCAGCCTTTGCAGCGACAAGGTCAGCCCTGGCAGCAACAAGCCTTATATGCGTATCAACAAGGTCAACCTTTGTAAGTTCAAGGTCAACCCCTGAAATAGGAGGTTCAAAATCCTTACATCTAGGGTGAGCAGGTTCAACAGCCTTATAACCTGTATGTCACGTACAATGCTCATCAACGGCCTATGCCAGGCCAGTATCAAACCTACCCAGGACCAAATCCTCCTTATGGGAAAGGTAACCCTTAGTGGGGAAAACATCAGATTCCATATCGAAAAAATCCACCACTATGGGGGGGAAATCCTTACCAACAAGGATGGACTCCGCAATTTGGGTCTCCTCAAAGGCCCTGTATGCCATTTAACACGCAATTTCCTTTCTTGGCTACGTTGGAGTCGCCCAATGCTTCAAGGCTCATGAATATTCTTCATTCGTCATACTGGCCTCCAGTTCCATCGAAGACTTCGATCGATTGCCCCAAATTTGAGGGAAAAGCGAAGGAGGATCCAAAAGCCCATATCACCTCTGGTGCTCCTCCAATTTGTATGTCGATGATTCAATCTGTCTTCGACTTTTCCAAAGGACTCTCACAGGTGTTACTACCAAGTGGTACATAGAATTGCCTCGAGGTACCTACGGTGACTTCAACTCTCTCGCTATGGCTTTTCTCACTCATTTCCAGTTGCCAGTTCGCTATGGAACTGACACCCATTTGCTTACGTCACTAAAGCAAGACACCGTGACCCACATCTCTAATCATATCCATGAATGGAGACATCAGCATCACCTCATTAATTTTGAGATTGTTGATGAGTTGTTGACATAATGGTTCACAAAATCATTCGTCAACAAAATTTCTAAGGATGTAGCCATGGGTGGATGCATTACCAAAGAGAAAGTTATCTCATGTGCTCAGTATTTAGACCTATTCTATTCGCAATCTAGCACATTGTATGAGATGTTACCTGATGCTCTAAGACCATCATCGGATCTGACAACATCGAAGTCTCCGGATACACCACCTATTGACAGTGTGATTGATTCCGTGTCTCAAACTCTTGCGAAAGCTTCTTCGAAGCAGCAATTGGTCTCGAATACTGGTTCCAATAATCCCTCTAAGAATTCATCCAGTCTTGGTAAAACCTCTGAGGTTCATGTTGTCCAGTCTACCGCAGCAGATAAATACTCTAAAAGTAAAAAGAAAGGCAAAGGTAAGGCCGAAGACGATGCCCCAAAACATGACCCTCCAAAATCTTCTGCTAACAATGCTTCTCGTAGAAAGCCAAAATATCCTTGCCTCATCTGTGAGGAGGATCGTTACACTAAAGATTGTCCCTGATGATCTAAAGTTAGTTGCTTGCTAAATGGGACTTTTAATGTCTTAAAAGAACCCTTTGTGTCACAGCAGACCCAATTGGTAGACCAGCCTTAGTCTTCTGCTTCCTTAGGTTCCCAATTTTTCATGATGCAAGGTTCGTCACCTATCTCGATTGCTACTCGGACCAAGGACTATCAAGCTACATCTAAATAGACCATGGAGAAAGAAGCCCATGATGCTCCTTCTAATTCTACTCTGTCCTCTTCTGGTCCACTCCATATTGAGCGCCCTAATAGTGAGTCTGTCATCTGACCACCCCCTAAAGGTGTTATTCGGAAGTCAACTTTCAATCCGAATGCTAGAGCTATGCAACATTACAATATTGTTAAGGATTTAGCTCAGGTACCTTCGGCGATATCTGCCTTAGAGGTTATTCAATCCTATCCAACGCAGCAGAAGTCATTATTGTCTACTATAGGTGTTATCGATCCTTCTGATTCGAGTCTGATTACTTTCGATCTAGAGAACCATGTACCTCGTCTTCCTCAACAGATCACATTTCTGATCCAGGTCCTTATCAAAGGAAAGATGATTCATCGAACGGTTATTGATGAAGGTGCCTCGACCTGCATGATGTCAATTTCGTGTTGGAAAGTCATTGGCTCTCCTCCTCTTAACCAATCTCTGAACAAATTGGGAGCCTCTGATTGCAGAGGTTCGTGACCATACGGTATTCTCACAAACTTACCGATTACGTTAGAAGGCAAGACTATTGAATTAGAATTAGAAGTTGTAGATGCCAATCTCAACTACAACCTTCTTCTTGAGCAAAGCTGGACCCACACGATATTTTGTGTGGTGTCTTCTTTATTCCGCGTACTTTGTTTTCCTCATGAAGGAAAAGTAGTCATAATTGATCAACTATCTTTCTTGTCTTCTGGTTCATCCAACGCTAACGTTCCTTACGTGGGAAATACTGAGATTCCTTACAAGAGCGTGGGTGCAGGTCTCTCCAAAGACTCTGCTTTAATGGGTACTTTTACTCTCCCACCTCCAAATGTTCATTCGTTCAATATGAACTTAGATTCCACGGATCCTTGGATTCTCCCTTCTGAAGATCAAATTGACTCATTTGGCAATGCTATGCATTTAAGTCCATTGGAGATAAATTATAGGAAATTGTTTTAGCTTTGATGGTCGCTTCAGAAAGTCATATTGTCTTCAGTATGAACCTAGACACTTATGTGTTGTCCCCTTGGCTTGGTTCTTGGGATTCTCCAAATCCCTTGAACGAGACATTCCCCACTGACGAGAGTATCGTGGAGGTCATGTCTCTGGAGGAAGTTCCATAGAACGGTCTACATCATCATTCTTCCTTTCTCCATCACCTTGATGAGATGCCTTCTTGTCCTAAAGTGTTTGTTTCTCATCCTTTTACACCTCTGTTTCAAACAATTGTTTGAGTACATGAAATTTTGTCGGAGGGTAATATGGGAAACATCACTGCTATGATGCCTATTGATATTTCCATTAAACTGGGAATTGTCGAGAACATCCATTTAGGATTTTCTTGTTCTCCAGATGAGATCAAGATCTATACTCAACTTTTTGATGAATTCTGAGACGTTTTCTCATGGTCATATGAGCAGATGCCTTGTATTGATCCATCCATAGTGGTGCATGAGATCCTGACATATCCTAGTGCTAAGCTTGTTCGACAATGGTTTCACCCTGTGCACCCTCAAAAGGTTGTTGCTATCAAAGCAAAAGTAGAAAAGATTTTGAAATCATGTTTCATTTATCCTATTCCATTGACAGACTCAGTATCCAATATCATCCCTGTTGCCAAAAAGCAAGGCATGATCCATGTTTGTGTTGATTACCGCAATATCAATCATGCGTGTCCTAAAGACAATTATCCTACTCCCTTTATCGACCAGATCATCGAAGAATGTGAAGGGAATGAGATTTTGTCTTTCATGGATGGCTTTCCTAGCTATAACCATATTAACATTTCACCCGCCGATTAGCATAAAACAACCTTTATCTGTCCTTGGGGTACCTTCGTGTACAAAAAAATTCCTTTCGGTCTGAAGAATGATGGCGCCACTTTTCAGCGAACAATGTCCTATGCATTCCATGACATTCGACATATTTTTCATCCATACCTCAACGACTTGCCTGCTCATTCGGCTAAACGTCATGACCATCCAGATCACTTGAGAGCTATCTTTTTATGATTTTGGCATTATAATAGCCGTCTCAATCCACACAAGTGTGTGTTTTGCGTCGATTCCAGTTGGCTCTTAGGTTTTTTCATGTCTCATGAAGGGATCAGGATTGATCATTTGAAAGTTGAGGCCATAGTCAATCTACCCCCCCCCCCCATCACTGCTGCAATTGTAGAGTTTGCAGGGAAAAGCTAATTTTCTCCGTCAATTTGTCTTGAATTACGTCGAACTTGCCAAAGGTTATGCTTGCTTACTTAAGAAGGGGATCCTTTTTGTTTGGGATGAAGTTTCTCAAGAATCCTTTAATGCTTTAAACAAAGCCCTGATTAGTGCTCCTTTACTCCATCCGCCCGATTACTGCCGCGATTATTTCCTGTATTTGGCTGCAACTGATAACACCATTGCTATGGTGTTAGTTTAGGATGAAGATGATAGAAAAAAGCACGTGGTTTATTATATGAGTTAGAATCTTCTTGATATTGAGTCCCACTATGCTCATGTCGAGAAGCTTACTTTGGCGGAGGTTCATTCCATCCAAAGGTTTCGACACTATATCCTTTTAATGAAAACCACCGTAATTTCTGATTGCAACCCCATGACATATATACTGACTCGTCAATTGTTGGGGGGTAAATACTCCAAATGGATCGTCATCCTACAGGAATTTGATTTGGAATTCACTACTGCCAAATCAAAGAAATCGCTCATCTTTGTTGAGTTAATCTGTGCTCTTTCGTCTGCAAGCACCTCAACCAATTTTACTTACCAGATACCCAATGAAACATTGTTTATGACCAACAGTCTTGACCCATGGTATGGAGACATTATTGTTTATCTCCAAACCCAGACCTTCCAATCTAAGTTGTCCCGATCAAACCGGTGCCGCATCCAGCATCAGTCCCAACCCTATTGGATCCTCGGTGATAACTTGTATCAGGTCGGTGTGGACTCTATCTTTAGCAGATGTTTCACCCTTGAAGAAGTTGAGAAGTTCGTAAATGATTGCCACTCCAGTGCCTGTGGTGGTCATATGTCTGGATATGCCACTACTCAGAAGATCCTTCTCGTCGGTTATTTCTGGCCTTCTATTTTCAAATATTGCATTCTAGTTGTCCAAATATGTCATGAATGCCAAATTTTCAACCGTAAACAACATGCCCCACCTACACCCCTACACCCAGTAATTATCATTCGCCCATTTTCCAAATGGGGCATTGGTTTCATGACATGTAACCCTCACTCAGTCGGGGGGGGCATGGTTATATCACCATCGTCATCGATTATTTTACGAAATGGGTCGAGGCAATGCCTACATACAATGCCGACAGTATTACTGTCACATAATTCCTTTTTAACCATGTTATAGCATGTTTTAGTGTCACTCAAGCTATCGTGACTAACCATGGATCACATTTTCATCAGCACATGATGGCAGAGTTAACTGCTCATTTGGGCCTTCGACATGATAGCTCGAATCCAATCAATAAGGTTTTGATTACTATGCTTCAGCGTATCGTTGGGAAGCACAAAAAAGATTGGCATTTAATGCTTTTCTCAGCTCTTTGGGATTACCGAACCTCTGCTAAGACAGCCACTGGATTCACTCTGTTATAGCTGGTGTATAGTTTAGAGGCAACTCTTCCAATTGAATGTGAAATCTTTTCGCTTAAGCTAGCTATCGAACTTCTTCTGAATACCTCGCCTAAAGAGGAGAAGCTATTATATCTTGAGAGACTCGACAAGACTCGTCGCATTGCTGCGACGGTCATCGAAACTCAAGAGAAACGAGTCAAAGCTCATTTTGACTAAACCGTTCTCCTCACACTTTCGTTGAAGGCAACTTGGTCCTTTATGATCAAGCCAATGATAAGTTGGGGGCAAGCAATTTCGAACCTATGTGGCATGGGCCCAACATTGTTAAATGTGTCTTATAGAAAGGTGCCTATGGGCTATGTGATTATGAGGGAAATGCATTATCACAATCCCGTAATGGGTTGTATCTCATAAAGTATTGTGTGAAATTCGTATGATAATTTTTGTACATTAGTGTGTTAATTCATTAGTGTGTGTTTTGATTTTTTAGTGTGTTGGTTTGCTTTGAAAACATATGTTTTTCTACTTACCTTGTGTTCCACTCGGTTTGCGGATGTCATTAGGTCATTACATTGGTTTTGATGATGGTGCTTGTCCTAGCACACATAACCTCTCTTCCACAGCATGGGTACTCTATGACCCTAATGGCGAGCTGATTAACTTACAAGGTATCTACTTTGGTTGAATAACCAATAATATCACTGAGTATAGTGTAGTTGTTGACCTCTTGTTAGAAGCAATTGCTCTTGGCATTAGGGATGTAGTTGTTAAGTTGGATTCATAGCTCGTTGTGTTACAATTGAACAATCATTATTCAGTAAGAAATCTATAAATATTGCTTATGTATCTATGTGTTAGATTGCTGGAAATAAATTTTGATTACATTACATATCAACATATTCCACATAATTTAAATACATTAACTGATGCATTAGCAAATTTTGTTCTCGATAGACATTCACATCATTTATAAAATTGGATCATGTCATGAACACATAAGTATAAATAAAACATGCATATATTATATTATATATATATATATATATATATATTATATATATATATATATATATATATATATATATATATAGATAGATATCGCATCTATCGGAGTGTTTACATAAAAATATCAAAAAATAGAGTGTTATGAGACACTTGCCCTTCAAAGCCTACAAAATGTGTAAAAGACTAGAAGAACTATCAAACTGCGCAGTGCTCATGGTAGCATGCGATTGATCTGATCACTCGGCCTAACTGTCGACGTAGTCTCGTAGATACTCCAACTGTATGTCTCTGCCAATGTAGTGGAACATCGTCGATGGTGGCATAATATGGAACCCCTCAGGTGATTGCCTCCAGATTGCACTCCATCTCGGGTAAGGGATCAGCCCCTTCCTCGTAGTCTGCAGCCACTATCGGATGGGCAACTGGTCGTGTTATTGGAGACATGGCTAGTGGTCTCTCTGATCCCACATCTGCACATTTATCATAATTTGAGTCTTAGATTACATTCTCATAAAAATCATAAAAACTTGAAAAAATTCAAAAAGGAACTTTTTACCTGCATGAGTCCACTGTTCGCCTAGTGGTAGAGGTAGATTTGGATCCCCTCTGAAATCTGTGTCGACATAAGCATAGTCATCCACCATAAGTAATTGGTTTTCAAGCCAAGCAAAGAAATGTGGTGGGTAGTACATATATTGGCTTGTGCATCCTTGAGGCATGAGCTGGCTCCATCTCACAAGCCTTGGATCTCAAAGGGCAGGATGTGGTACTTCTGCCCATTGATACTAGAAGAGCGGTATTCGCTCCAAGAAGAAGGTCACTATTATGGAAACAAACCAAAACTTCTTTAGGTTTTTGTGATTACCCTTGGTCAGTTAGCACTTCATGTTCGCCAAAAGACCTCCACACCAGTTGAAGATGGTGTGGGTCAAACAAGCAATAGCGTACTAGAATTGAGACTTGGAAGCCTCATGAGAGCTTGCATGCCAGATACACACGCCATGGTGAAAAATATTGTTCTCAGAATGAGGTTATTGGTGATTGTTGCAATCTTCACCTTACCTCTATTGGTTATCCCGGCTCCAAGACAATATCTATGGACTAGACTCCTCGTACTCTCACCTCCTTGGCGAGATCCAAAGAGTTGAATGGCTTCTCCTCTACAAGATAATCTCCCAATGAAATAGATGTCCATTTCCTCCAGTTCCAGTTCTTTCCCTTTGATGATGAAGATCTCTCGATCTACATCCCAAAGGCTGATCAAATAAGGTAGCAACTCCATCTATGTCCTCAACCCTATGGTCTGAAAGAATTTCAATAGGCCATAATCCCTCAAAGCATTTATGCATGCTAGATCTTGAGATGCTTGGTAATCCTCGGCCTCATGGCCTCTTTATTTCCACTCTAGGACCATATTTCTCCTACAAACAACATTTAAACACTTTCTAATGCTTTTTCCATGGATAAAAATCAACATTTTTTTGTTTAAAATGAGTTTTTAATCTCCAAAAATTGCTCTCGGTGCCATCGTGCCTATTTTTCAAAACAATGTGATGGCATCACGCGAGCCTTTGGGCTCGAGCGTGACCATCGTGGGTTCAATGACCATACCCGCAATGGCCGCCGGCTACCTAAATTTAAAAAATCTTATTTTCTAGCTTAAAATTCACCGTTAAAATTGCATAAAAAGGTAACGAAATGCAAGAGCATGGATGAGGCTATTACCTATCGCAAATGGATCATGAAATGGTACCCCTGATCTCCTGCATCAGCCATTGGAAAATCAAGGAAATTAGAGCACAAAAACACTTTCAAAGCTCATCTTGGTAAAATGGTAAAAAATGAAATTACTTTTTCCTATTTATAAGTTTTGAAAGTCATTTTGTCAAATATTTTAGTAATATTTTAATATTTTCTCGATATCAGTGATGGGTGCGTTTCTTGTGCAGTTACAAGTGCCTTCAATGTGAACAGTGATCATTATTGACCGATTCTAGGAGTTTTGTTTTATCTATTTTTCGGACTCCTTAAATAAACGAAAAAGGAATCCCCCTGGAGTCATCTTTTAGCTCTTTTTTGACTCTCGAAAATTGAAAATATTGACAAGTACTTGTCATTTCAAACTCATTAAAGTAAATGAATCGACTTCACCTCACTATACGTTTACCCATTTTTCGAGTTGAGACTGACTATTTACGAAAAAGGTACACCTTGGTCGACATGGTCAAGAGGTTCCCTCAGATATTGTTTTCTACCTTTTCGGGTTCGAGGGACAAATTACGAAAAGGGACATGATGGAGTTTTCTTTTTCGTTTCTTTTTCAAACTCTCTAAACATGCAAAGATACCGAGTTATTCTTACGCCGGGCTTGTTAAAATTTTACAACGAAAGGTTCGTCACCATGATAGGACCGAGCTTCTCCTTCCTAGGGCTCGTAAAACTTACTAGGATGGATTCATTCAAAGAATGAACTTACATAACAAGCATATGCTATCCCCTTCAAGCTTGTGATAAAAATAATTGGTGTACTCACTATAAATAGCAGGGGAAAATGAAGATGAGACATCCTTTGTATAGGCATCATGTCGCTCTTAAGCATGACACTCTTCTGATCTCGCGTCGGGTTTGGGATACCCTCACTTAGTCACTTGTCCTCCCAGGTTTGGGTGATCCATATTGCCTCTCATTTGACTATTCCACACTGTCATCATGACCTTTAGTCCCATGTTGATTCATACGTTGCCACACTTCGGAGTCGTGTTGTCAATATGTTCAAGAGAAGTCCAATCTATAGCTATTTACCTATACATTGTTTGAGTCATTGCTACAGTCCTGAATATCATTCCACTTTATTCCTTATTTCATGTCGATGATGGGGGATTCATCATTGCTCTCCTTCAACAGGTCACTTCCTTTCGACTTCAGCTCACTATCCAGGAAGTTGACTTAGGAACTCCCTTTCAGTACCTTAGACCTAGCATGCCTTAATGGTCATTTCTTCGCATCTGATGATAGGTCTTCATTATTGGCTTTCGATTAGGTGATTCTGCGGGTGTTCAACCTCAACTTCATTATCACATTCATAGATTGTATTGTTGTACCTTGAGGTCCATTTTCATTATTGGTGGTTTCTCTCATACCTGTTAACGGTCCCCATCATTGGCTGGTAATCAGGTGGTTTTCTAGCATGTTCGACTTCAACACATTTATTCGCATGCTAGGATTCATACATTGATTCGGTTTTTATGGAGCGTAAGACCCTAAGTCTTGTCTGTTATGGCTCTGGCTGCATGGATTTTTAGGTTATTCAATATTGTACACATGTTTCTACTATATGGATGGTTGTGAACATACCATGAGACTTAAATTTATATTGACCCTTGTTATCTGGGTGGATGTGCCCATACCATGGATCTTTTTATATAGTCTTCATCCTCCAAATGGCTGCATCCATGTCGTGGATTCATGTCTTAATCTAAAATATGTATATGTATAGGCGTCCTTGATTTGCAGGTATCCTGACAAAGTGTGTCCTCGTCCTTGCCAAAAGCTCGTAAAGCATTTCATCCATCACTCCTCGTTCTGCCTTTATTCTTTAGGGGGCATCTGTTACACAGTATTTTTTCACACCTCCTGCACTTCCCTATGAAATACCCTAAAGTGCTTGAAACATGATCATTATACAGTATACTCATCAATGTGTACAACTCAGATCTCTCCTTTAACTTTGCCTGGTAAATATCTAGAGCTTTCCCTAAAGAAATAGCTCATGAAACCCTAAAATGAGAATTATCACCCTTAGGAAGCTCAAAATCACGATGATCGCCTGTTGCACCTAGTTAAGCCAGCGATGGCTTCACTCTGTTCTCTCTCATACCTGCAAGGGTCTCAAAAGGGAAGTTTTCCCAAAGAGGATGAGAAGCTTCTAGAGCGGCGAGCTGGAGGTGGTTTCGCATAGATGAGGTCAAATCCTCCTAATTTTACCTCTTGGTCTCATCCCTATGAGCTACCTCCTTAAGATGTGGGCATAATCCTATCTTTGGAGGAGGTCTAACTCCCTCTCCCAGCCTATAAACTTCCCCTCTGCCATTCCAAATGGTTGATCTATGTCCATTTGCATCCCTGTGTTGAGCTTGTGCTTAGAGGTTATTCATTAGACTTAGAGAAGGAGTGTTGGAGAGTTTCTTGGCTTGGACTTGGATTACCACTCAAAGAGAGGGGTTTAATATCAAGTCTATGGTTGTAAGCTTCCCCTTTATTCTCTAAATAATAATACAACTGCTGGTTCATCTTCCCAAAATATATATGTTCATGTATGTTTCAGTTTGGCATTCATTGATCAGCTAAATAGACTATTATTGGATTTTCTATTGGTTTTGACATGCTTTGTTGTCTCTTAGATACTTGTGCAGGTACATAAGTGCTGAAAGAAGCATGAACGAGTCTGTGACATAAGTAGTTCGAGGATCTAAAGGAAATCGGATTAGCATCAGAGCAAGGAAGGCCTTCTCTCTTGTTCTATTTTTCAATCATAATCTAGGAAGATGTCTAGTTGATTGTCCCTTTAGTTGCTAGACCCACTCATTGGGCTAGAGGGATTGCCTCTGTCCGCAAAGAGGATTAACCTTGTAAACAGTGGGTCAACCCTTGGGGGTCCTATAGCACCTAAGGAAAGCCAGTAAGGTCTTATTATGTCAAATCCATTTCCTTAAGGTCATCTAGGAGGTTGAGTCATGTCATAGTAGCACTCTATTTCACATTTACCTAGAGGGCTTGTAAAAGCGAGTAAATAAGGGTTAAGGGAATTACACTTGCCACAAATGAGAAATGTGAATTATATTAATGAATCATTGGTTTTGAAAAAAACATGGAATTGGATTACCACTCTGTACATCCATGTACCATGAATCTCATGGTCTAATGCTTCCATTATTTGATGATTTTGGAAATTAGGGTTTTGTTCAATAATAGGCAATCTAAATATTGAATTAAGGATTGAAATTTTGAAAATTATTCTCTAGAATTGTATGGAGAGTGTGCTCATGCTAATATTTCCCATAAACACTCTCCAAAACTTGTGACACTCAATTTTGTTGCTTGTTTTGGTTTTTATGCCATGGTACCAATTTGCCATGTGTCCTTGAATGGATCTTGCAACTGAGTTGCAATTTGCCATAAAATGAAAATAGGGGCTTGTATTTATGAACTATTCATTTTAATGGATTCATGGCATCAAATTACCACTAAGGGGTCCCCTTCACCATTTTCCATGTTATGAAGCTTGGTTTATTTGAAAATTCGTGAAACTAGGGTTTTGCTCAATAATAGACAATGCAAATTTTGTATTAAGGCTTGATATTTTAGAAAAATTGGCCTAAGAGCATGTGGAGAGTGTGCTCATATTTGATTTTCTCATACACACATGTTGGAACTTAGGGCACTCAATTATGTTACTCATTTAAGTTTCTATTCCCCCATGCAAATTTGTCATGTTTCCTTGAATGGCTCTAAGAAGTGACTTATAAATTCTCATTAAATGAAAACAAGAAATAATATTGTTAAACTATTTATTCCAATCAACTTATTTCATTGGATACCACTCGGTGTACCCATCTACCATGAGTCCCATGCCTTGAAGCCTGTTTTATTTTATGATTTTTGGAAACTAGTGTTTTGCTCAATAATAAGCAATTAAATCTGCAATAAGGGTTGAAATTTTGAAAATTTCAACCCTAGAACAAGTGGAGAGTGTTCTTACATTATCCTTTCTATATACACTTCCCAAAACTTATAACACTCAATTTTTTGCTTTGGCTTTTATGCCCTAGTGCCAGTTCACCATGTGTCCTTTAATGGCTTTGAGAAGCGAGTAACTACTTGCCATAAAAGGAAAATTAGGACTTGAATTTGTGAACTATCAATTATGGTGGATTCATCATTCAAATTTCCATTTATAGTTCCCTTTTACCATTATTCCCATAGTCAAAATCTTGTTTTATTCAATGATTCTAGAAACTAGGGTTTTGCTTAATAATATGTAATGCAAAATTTGCATTTAGGCTTGAAATTTTGAAAACTATGTCTGGAACTGTCTCAAGAGTGTTTTCATGTTAGCCTTACCCATACATGATTTCCAAAAAAATGACACTTGATTATGTTGCTCATTTTGGTTGTAAGCCTTGATGCCACTTTGCCATGTGTTCTTGAATGTTTTCCAGGAAGCAAGTTGCAACTAGTCACAAAATGAAAACTAGGACTAAAATTGATGAATTGTTACTTCTAATGGACTTGTGAGGTCAATTACCACTAAGGGCACCCTTCTACCATGATTCAAATGCCTAAAGCTTGTTTTATTTGATGATTTTAGAAACTATGGTTTTGCTCAATAATAGGCAATGCAAATTTTGCATTAACGCTTGAAATTTTGGAAACTTTGCCCCCTAAGCATGTGGAGAGTGTGCTCATGTGAGAATTAAGTATACATGCTTGTAAGAACTTACAACACTTAATTCTATTGCTCATTTTGGTTTTTTATACCTCAATGCCAATTTTCCATGTGTCCTTAAATGATTATGGGAAACAATTTGTAAATTACCATCAAATGAAAAAAAGGACTCAAATTGATAAATTTCCAATCTGATGGACTTATGAAATTGGAATACTACTACTGGCATCCCTTTACCATGAGTCCCATGGCCTGAGGCTTGTTTCATTTGACGATGATGAAAACTAGAGTTTTGCTCAATAATGAATGATGCAAAATTTGTATTAAGTATTGTAATTTTGAAACTCTACCCTAGGAGCATGTGGAGAGTGTCATGACATCGACCTTGCCCATACACACTTTCCAAAACATAGGGCACTTAATTCTACTACTAGTTTTATTTTTAGTGCTAATTTGTCATGTGTCCTTAAATGGCTTTAGGATGCAAGTTGTGCCTTACCATAAAATGAAAACTAGAACCTAGATAAATGAAATTTCAATTTGACCCATGACATTCTTACTAAAGGCATCCCTTTTCCATGAGTCCCATGGCCTGACACTTCTCTTATTTGACAATTTTATGAATTAAGGGTTTGTTTAATAATAAGTAGTACACATTTTGAATTAAAGATTGCGTTGTAGCCGCTACAACCATCCTCCAAAATTTTGCCTTCGCTTCATTTTGGAGCCTCTCTACTAAAATTCCCAGCAACTTATCTTACATCGGCCATGTACTTGTGCTTTCATTTGATTTTTATTTTATTTACAACTTGTGTTTACTTACTTGCTTCATTGTCTAACCATAAGATGACCTCTTCACTTGGTTGCAATCAAGTTGTAAAATTTCCTTGGTGATCTGCGCAATCCTAGAGGGCAACCAGCCTTGCTCTTAGGAAATGTGTAGTTCGAGCCCATAGTGAGCTTTAGCTCCAGAATTATGCAAACCCAGCTGACAACCTATCTTCAGCTAAGAAACTACGCATAGCAATCCAAGCCAGCAAGTGAGCCTTCAGCTCCAGAATTGCACAGAGCCTGTTGACAACCTGCTTTCAGCTAGGAAACTGCGCAGAGACTAAGAGGCAGCCCAGAGCCACTTAGCCCAGAAATTGGGCAAAACCTACTGTGCTCAGAAACTGCTCATTGCATGAACAAGATATTTTCCCGGTCCTTCCCAGAACTGCACAATATGTCCAGGCAATGCATGGTATTTTTCCCAAAAAGCAACAATCTAAGAGGAAAATCATCCCTAGGAAGTAGGGATCTATTATTAGTTTCCTGAAAATGACACATTACCATCTTTAGAAGTTTCTGCCAAGTGTCGTTGTTGTCCTTGATCTCAAGCATACGTGTCATGAACTCCATTTTGCTCAAATCTATGTAATGGATGCCTCTAGAGCTCACTTATACATTCAATCATCAATCTCTAGCTTCCTTAGGAGATCAAGGAGCCTTCGGAGCAGTGTCATCACCTTTTGGGGTGAGTTTTTCTTTTATCACCTTTTGCTTCTTTTTTTGTCGCTTTTATTTGTTTAGCTTGTGAGAGTGTTCTTTCACTCGCTTTGTTGAACGACCACTGGATTTTTAACTTGTAGAAGTGTTGTTTCAAGTTATATCTCAAGTGTCACGTGAGTTTTCCCATTTTGCACCAACGGTCACCGTTGCGGCAACTCCCTTCACATGCTTTGTGTTCCTTCAGTTTGATCCATTGTTGCACTTGTTTTACATGCATACATCTACACTTAGTCATATCTATGCTCATCCTTACATTGTCCTTCAGATCTGCTTGTTTTCACACTCCCCATGGACAGATATGGGCTCCCCCTGCCTAGATCTCACACTTCACTACATGCATTGCGTAATCTGGGAGCTCAAAGCCTCTACCTTGGCTTCTGGAATTGCACAGAGATTGTCCCATACTGGCTCCAACTGCGCACTACACAGTTCCAGGAGCCAGTCTCCTATCTTAGTCACTGAGATTGCGTAATGCACGGTCTCTCCCAAGCCCTGACCGTGACTGAACTGTGCATTGTACAGTTCCAGTCCTCAAGCTTCCTCACTATGATCTGAATTGGATCCATAAAGACTAATCGGAAGAACCATGGCTATACCAGGTCGGTTCAGACTTCAAATAATTTAGAACAGCAATCAAAAACACCTCTAAACCAGTGGCAGTTAGCAGTCAGCGTGGAACGACGAGGACCTCGATCAAAGCGCACTGACCGAGGCCCATGGAGACTATGCGGGAGGCGAAATTAGCCCCTGGGAGGCCCGGATCGGAAGCAAAGGGAGTTTTTGATGCACGATTAGCTGGGCAGAAACCCTCAAAATGGAGAAGCCCCAAGCGCTCGGTCACATGAGAGCTGAGAAAACCGTGGGGAGAAAGGCTAAAGGCAAAGGTGGCACCCGCGCTCCAAAAACTAGCGGTATTGATCGGAGGCATCCCAGGGCGGTAAGCAATTTCAGCGAAAACGGAGCGATTCCACTCAGCGGCCAAGCATGGCAGGCGGAGGAGCGAGAAAACTGCCACTCATCATGCGCTAACGGTCGAGCAAGTCAACCGTGCGAAACGAGCGGATGGCGTTGGATCTGGGGGCTCAAGATCTAATGGCTAAGATCGTGCTCGATGGAGAAGACGGAATTGGCGGGGGATTAAGCTATGATATGAAAGAATTTCAAGTCTGAATTGACCGCCACAGTGGCAAATGACTCATTCCGTAGCGTAACTGAAGAAACGAACTGACGAGGCAAGCTGGTGTAGTTCATAGGAGGACAAGTGGCCGCTCCTTGTGAGTCTGATGATGACGCCAAGACAAAGAACTCCAAGCGCAGTTGTAGTAGGCGATACGACGGATTGGAAGAGGAATCGAACAACCATGAGCTCGAATGGCTTTAAAGCCATGAACAGAGAACAGAAAACACACCACGGAGAGGAACACCAAAAGATAGAAGACAAAGAAGAGAAGAACCAGTGAAGCAAAAAGTAGAAAGATGACAGAAGGGCCGAGCTGACCAAAGGCAGTGTCGAGCACCAAAGAGCTTGAGAGATTAAAGCCATCCCTGAGAGAATCTGTTAGACCAGAGAGGTCAAAGAGTTGGCAAGGAAAAGAGTTTGTGTAATCTAGTGGCTTGGGGAATCCAAGAACCACCCTGCCAAGCCAATCTGTTTCAGGAGACTCATATTGAGCTCCTTCATTGTAATTCTTTGCTTCAAGAGACAATAAAATAAGGTCACCACTGAGAGCTAGACCAGAGATGTATCCCTGGAGGATAGGGTGAACTCCTTACTAATTTCTTGTGTTCTTGTATTTGTTTACTGTATATCTCTATTGTTTTCCCTTTCAAGTGTCTGTGTATTTGTAATCTGATTGATCCGTTGCCCAAATAACATAGAAACACACCAACACATGAGTTTGTAATACCTTCATTTAATAAACCTTTAACTGGGGTCATTCATAGGGTGATTATCAGATCAAGTGGTATCAGAGCTCTAGGCTGTAAGGTTAAACAAGCTTGTGTTGGTTTAGCTGTTGAATGCTCACTAGATCAAAGCTCAAATTAGGAGAAGGAGAGTTGGTCGAAACTAATCCTGAGATTGGGAGAGTCTATCCTTGGAAGACAATGTCAGAGGAAGGTTCTGTGGGGCCAGACCCTCAGTTCATAGAAAGTTTCCTAGCTATAAAGTCTATGTAGAAGAAATGTATAGGGACTTTAGAAAGCATAAGGATGAAGATTCATCAGGTTCTAAACAAGACAAAGAAGAAGATGAGTCTCATTCCCATGACCACTCAAAAGGAAAAAGGAAAGAGGAAAGCTTTCTCACACCTCCTAATAGTCCTGTGCATAATAAGAAAGCATCTTTGATCAAGCTAGATGTTAAATTTGACTTGCCTATATATGATGGAGAGCTAAATGCTGAAAAATTGGGCAATTGGATTAGACAAATTGATGTGTATTGCAGAGTGTAGAACATTGACTCAGACAAGAGCAAAATTTAGCAGGCAAGCCTACGCCTAGGAGGCACTACCTTGGTTTGGTGGGAAGGCAGAACCCAAGCTAACATGAAAAGACATGGTAAGACTATCTCTGTCTGGAGTGACTTTGTTTCTGCAATTAAGAAGTAGTTCTATTCATTGGCCTACATGCAACAAGCTGTGATGAGTTCGCAAACTCTTCGGCAGTTGAAAGGGAAAAGTGTGCAAGGGTACACTCAAGAATTTAGAAAGAGAGCATTGATTCTAGGGATCTCATTAGACTCACCAGAGACTCTTTTGAAGTACATTGGTGGCCTACACAGCTACATGAGGCATACCATCCTCATGTTTAATCCCACTAGTATAGATGAGGTATCTGTACAAGCTACTCATATAGAAGCTAGAGGAAAGAATGGAAATCCAGAAGTTGGGGGACCATCCCAACCCACTGCAAACAAAAGCAAGGAGAAAAGAAAGCAGAAGTGGAAAGCAAGGAAGGAAAACACTGCACAGAAAATAAAAGCTTCATGCACTCACTGTAAAAAGGAGGGACATGATGATGAGCATTGCTGGATTCTGCATCCAGAGCTGAGACCTAAAAAGTCTGAGGGCAAGAATAAGAAGAATGTTGCAGCTATTCAGAAAGATTTGGGGTCAGACTCGGGGGATGAAACAATCATTGCAACCACAGGTATAAAAGGTAAGGATTCTGAAGCATCTACTAGTAATTCTGCTCAATCTACTATTGATGAAGAACATGAGAGAAAAAGACATGAGATTTTCCACATTCGAGTGTTTCCAAACATCAAAAGATTGATACTTTGTTTGATAGTGGCTCACAAGTAAATTTGATTTCTGAAGCAATTGTAAAGAAATTGGGATTAGCAACTATACATCACAAGAAATCATACCCATTAGGATGGTTGAATGATAAAGCACAACTACAAGTGACTAGACAGTGCAAACTCAAGTTTTCTTTTGGGTCAGCATTTGTAGATGAGGTTGAGTTAGACATAATTCCTTTGGATATATGTGGAATTGTTTTAGGGAGTCCTTAGTTGTATGATAGAAAGGCTATTTTCTATAGAGATGAGAACAAGTATCTAGTTGTTAAAGATGAAATCGAATACTTTGTAAGAGCTCATAAGCTCAAGAATAATTATACTCTCATAAACTCAGGGAAGATGAAAAGAATGATAAATTCATGCAAACAATTCTTACTACTGGTTGTAAAGGAAAAGAAACCTGATAAAACCAATGTATTTGAGGGCTGTAATGCTAAGCAGCAAGCTGATATAGAAAAGATTGTTTCAAAGTATGATGTCCTATTTCAAGAACCTAAAGTTCTGCCACCCAAAAGGGAAATAGTACATGATATTGTTTTGCAGCAAGATGTTCCATTGCCTAATATTGAAATGTACAGGTTGTCTGCTTTAGAGAATGCTAAAATCAAGAAGCAGGTGCAGGAGTTGCTTGAGAAGGGGTTCATCGAGCCTAGCACATCACCATGTGGATCACCAATCGTTTTGGTGAGAAAGAAAGATGGCTCGTGGAGAATGTGCATTGACTACCAAGCACTAAATAAGATAACAATCAAAAATCATTATCCCCTTCCTCGCATAGATGATCTTTTAGATCAATTGAAAGAAGTTGTTTATTTCACCCTGGACTTGCACAGTGGATACCATCGAGTCAGAGTTGCAGAACATGATGCATGGAAGACTGCTTTCAAGACAAAGCAGGGATTGTATGAGTGGTTGGTTATGCCTTTTGGCTTGACCAATGCCCCTGCTACTTTCATGAGATTAATGAATGATGTACTCAGACCTTTTCTTGATGATT